>CM046661.1:81188297-81283297 GCA_025594165.1 Tamias sibiricus
CAGAAAGCATCTACTATAGAGACTAGCTTATAGAAGCTTCTCAATAAATGTTATCAATTAGTATCATATTCAATATATTCCAGCTCAATTTTTTACTCTTCAGTGAAGGGTCACTTTTGTCATTAATCTTCTTTGCTCCTAGGCTTCTGTAAAAATTTGTGTGCTTTATTGCAAGTTAATTATATAGTCTGTATTCTTTGTTAGATTAAAAACCTTGAGAATTCAAATTCTGTCTAATTTAGCTTTGCATTCCACACAGTGCCAAGTGGAGTGTCTTGCTCACAATAGACATTTATTAAATGCTGATCAAATTGATTTGAATTAAACAAAGAAGCCATAGTCTTGAAGACAATGTTTAAAATGAAAATTCTAATCTAAGTTGTTGATAAAAATAAATTTCAAAGCGTATTAAATCTGATGTAACTTGATAATATTATTTAGATATTTTCACACTATTCAGACATTCAAAAGATTTATTATAGCATAGTGCACAGGTTTGTTTTGTCATCTGTCTTCATGAACAGACCATAAGTTATTAAAAGCAGACTCTGTATCTCAGTATCTACAGGTCATTCACAGTGCCTAGCACATAGTAAGTACTTAATAAGTGTTTGCTACATGAACTGCTAAATGGAAAAATAATACGTGGAGAGAAAAATTCAATGGCTGATTGATATAGATAAAATTATCTTTATGTAAAGTTACTAGTTTTTTGAGACATATAAAGGAGGCATAAAATGGAAGTCAATGGAATTTTCAACACAAACTAGAATTATAACAGTTCCCAGTAATTGAAATATTGAGATTTTTGTAAAGATGATATTTATTACTTGTTACTATTAGGTATCAATAACATCTTTAGAACTACTATTTATAGTGGAAGAATATCTTGTGTAACATTTGAAAGGATATAGCAGTTCCTAGTTATGTCCTTAATTTCTTAAGAAAATACTAAAAGGACAAAACATAGCATCAAAACTCAAAAGAACTAAGACTAGAAAATGGGCAGAATTTCCACTAAGCAAATGTAGGACAATATTCTTGGAATTGTCAGGTTACTTTAATGAAGTGAACACTTTAACAGGAAGACACTTGTAGTTTTCTCATAACTGTGGGAATATCCAGAGTATGAATCAAACAAAGAGAAGGTCCTTGTGTTTGTTTTTGAAGTAATTAAAGGTTCAGTCTCAGATCTCCTCCATCTTTCTATCTGCCATTCTGGTCACCATTTGGAAATGTCATTTTTCAGAAATAAACAGGCAGGAGCTATAGAGTGGGCCTGCTTGCTTGTTACATGTTGGCTGCTTCTTTCTGAAGGGGAGATCTGAAGATGTTAACAGAGATATTCTGGATTTGGGAAGTTCTGGGACTTTTATGTTGTTGTCTGCTCTATCTTCTCAATGTTTCAGAGAACCAGGCAGGAAGTAAAAAAAAAAAAAAAAATTAAAAATTAAAAAATGGAATCTTAGTAGAGTGAATGCCTACTAAACACTGTAATCACATGGTCATCTGGACACCTTAGCTTCCTTTCTAGGCGAACTGAAATTTTGTTGTCATTGATTCAGCTGAGAATATGTCCACAGGCAACCTACCATTCCAAATATTCTGAGAGTCACTGAGTTTAGGAAGTACACTACTCTGTTATTTGTAAAGAGGGCTACCAAAGAAACAAATAATTAAGAACCACAAAGTACTCAGAAGTAGGAAAAGAATGACCATCTTGAAGACTCAAAGAGAGAGTATGATTCCAAAATTGATTTCTTGTAAGATGCAAAAGAACCTTTCTGGAAACTGTTTGTCTGTCATACCCAATAAAGATGCAAGAAATAGCTGAACTATGGAAACAACCTAGATCCCCTTCAACAGATGAATGGATAAACAAAATGGAATATTACTCAGCCTTAAAGAAGAATGAAATTATGGCATTTGCAGGTAAATGGATGGAGACTATCACGCTAAGTGAAATAAGCCAATCCCAAAAAAACCAAAGGCCAAATATTTTATCTGATATGTGGATGCAGATCCATATTGGGGGTGCATAGCTAAGGAAGAATGGAGGGACTTTGGATTGGGCAGAGGGGAGGGGAGAGGGTGTGGGGGTGGGAAAAATTGTGGAATGAGACGGACATTATTACACTATGTACATGTATGATTGCACAAATGGTGTGACTCTGGATCATGTACAGCCAGAGAAATGAGAAGTTGTGCTCCATTTGTGTACAATGATTTGAAATGCATTCTACTGTCATGTATAACTACTTAGAACAAATTTTAAAAATGAACCATGAAGCAGGATCAGCAGACAACAAGGAACAAGTGAGATACAAAATACACACAGAAGAATTTCAATAGAATTGGTTGTATAACAAGAAAAGTACACCCCACATCTTAAAAGATACTGAGAATACTGAACGTTAGTAATGATACAGAAGGAACAGTGGAGTGATAGGGAAGATGAACTAAGAGGCTATCATACAACGTATCAGGCAAGGACAAAAGAATGGAAATTATGAAAGAGAATATGGTGGTAAGACCTAAAATGGACAGTCAATAAGTAACTAATGTTCTTGAATAAGAAACTGACACATATCATCCAAAGCAATAAATAAAGATATGATAGAAGAAAAATTTCCTGATTGACCAGCTTATGTACAGATTTTATAACTTTACTTAATTCAAGATACAACAATAAAAGAGACCTATAGAACTCACTACTAAACTTGAATTGTAATGGTAATAAATAATAATTTAAAAATTCAAATATCCAAGTAAGAAGAAAAATAAAAAGAAAGAATTATTCACAAAGGCAAAATGTATATAGTAATTATAGACATTACCACTAAATATTTTCAGAGAATAAAAAAAAGTCTAAGAATTTTGGAAAAATAATATTGTGACTTAAGAATTTCATATCCAAGTCATATGTTTTCTTGTATAAAAATAAACCATTTGAGAATGGTTTTAGATGCATAAATAGTTATATAAATGTTACTTACATAACTTTACAAAACAAATTATTTGAAGGTTGTTCTAAGTTAATCTTGAAGAATCAGATTTTATAACACAAAGATGGGAAGGTCATAGAGCAAAAGATTTATGGGGCTTTTCTTTTTCTATGTATGTAGATAAAAAGGTCAGAAGCTACTTTCTTTATTTGCAGTACTGGAGGTTGAACCCAGGGCCTCTTGCATCTAGCTAAGGCCTGTACCACAGAGCTATATCTCTAGCTCCAGTAGGATGATTCTGTAAAACCTGTGTTTTCTTTGTTTCTCTTTAAAATCTCACCTTTTACCTATTAGCAGACAGTTATGTCTCATTCTTCACCTCATAGTTCAGAGAAATCTCTTGATAGAACCAATGACCTAAGAAGCTAACTAGCACTTTTGAGATGTCTAAAAATACCACATTTACATGCCTGAGACATGTTTGACAGTTTGTATGCTATGCAAAGCATTATACTAGAAACTTTTTTTTTTTTTTTTTTTTTTTTTTTTTATTTCCTACCAACCTTTTCCCCATTAATGAAGTCTCTACTATGACAATGTTCTGAAGGTTAGGAAACAGAAAGTTAGTCAACTCTCTAAAATCCCAATGCTGAGTAATAAATTTGAATTTGCATCCTGATTTCAAATAAGTATAGATGTTTGCTCCATGATTTTTTAAATTTATGAGTGCTTCATGGATTTTCAAAAAATGGTACTTTATATTTTTTTCTTGGTTTTATCATCAAATTGAAAAAAAAAACAAGGAGTCAATCTTTTGTATAATTTAATATATACTTGGTTTAACCTACATATTGTTCACACTTAAGTGTACAATTTTCCTAAAGATATTTATATCTGAAAAAATCACACTTCCAATTTTTAATTAATAAGAGTAGATTTTTTAAAAACTTTTACTTATTTTTATATTATTTAAACTCATCCCAGAGTTACATTTTTTTGGAAAGAAATTTGAGGACCTATCTTTTTGATTATAGAGAATTTTTTAAAATAAATTTTTATATAACATCAAAACTTACAGAAAAACTGCTAGAATTGGAAGGGGCTCCAATATACCATTTACCGAAATCCATCAGTTATTTAAATATCATCCCATTTATTTTCATTGTCTTTCTCTCTTCATTCTCTGTCAATGTATTCTTTTTTTAAAAATATTTTTTAGTTGTAGATGGACACAATATCTTTATTTTATTAATTCATCTTTATATGGTGCTGAGGATCAAACCCAGTGCCTCATGTGGGCAAGGTAAGTACTCTACCATGCACTACAGTCCCAGCCCCTCTGTCACTGTATTCTATGATGAAGAATATATTGGAGATTAGAGATTTTATCCCCTGCCCTTAAATATCTTACCAGGTATTTCTGGGAAAAGAAGAGTAAAAGCCCAATCTTGACATTCTCATAAGTAATTAAAATCCACTTTTGAAAATCAGAAAATTTAACATTGATAAAATGCAATTATCTAATCCAAAGAGTGTACACAAACTTTGTCAATTGTACCATTAATGTCCTTTATAGCCATCCTTCTCCTGTTCCCATTTAGGATACAGTTGATACATACATTGCATTTAGTCCTCCTTTAACAATTTTTTGAGGTACTGGGGATTGAACCCAGGGCCTGGCACAAGCTAGGCAAATGCTGTACCACTGAACCACATCCCTAGTCCTTTTTATTTTATTTTGAGACAGGGTCTTGCTGAATTGCCCAGACTGGTCTTATACTTGGAATCCTCCTGCCTCAGTCTCCTGAGCAGTTGGATTTACAGGTATGAATCACAGCACCCAGATGTATCTCATCCTTATTTATGAAAAGCTTTGAAGTTTAAAACACATTTCTTCTTATGATCAGTGAAGTTTGGAAGCTGACTACTTGGATCCCACACTGGTTTACATTTAGATTTACCTGGTGAACACTGCAAAACACAGTTTTTCTATTCCTACAATGTTCTTAACTGATTCATAATCTGGGGAAGAAATTTCTCCAGGCCTTTGTTTGTTTGTTTTGTTCTTAGATCTAGCAGCTGGGCATAATGGTGCATGCCTGTAATTCCAGTGACTGTGAGTTTGAGGGGGATAACAAGCTCAAGGCCAACCTGGCAACTTAGGGAGATTCAGTCTCAAAATAAAAAATAAAAAGGGCTGAAAATGTAGCTCAGTGATCAAGCAGCCCTGAGTTTAATTGTTAGTACTGCAACAGAGGGCTGGGATTGTAGCTCAGTGGTAGAGTGCTTGCCTAGCACATGTGTTTCATCCTCAGCACCACCTAAAATCAATCAATCAATAAATAAAATAAAGGCATTGTGTCTATTTACAACTAAAAATAGTTTTTTTTAAAAAAAAATAGGCTTGAGTACTGCAATAGAAACACAAATAAAGTAGTAAATCTTTTTTTTTTAATTGTTTATGTCATTTGCCATTCATATGACCAACAGTAGGCTGGAAAAATTATTTTTATACATAGGACATGCATAGGGTGACATATCTAACATGCAACAAGTCCCTACAAAAAGAACTTTAAAATGGGCAATAAAATATAAACAGGCAAGCAAATATAAAAAAAAAAAAAGTAGGGATACTACCGTGCATTCTATCAGACCATAATGGAATGAAATTAGAAATCAATGATAAAATAAGAAATAAAAGCTACTCCAACACCTGGAGACTAAATAATATGCTACTGAATGAACAATGGTTTGCAGATGACATCAAAAAGGAGATTAAAAAATTCTTAGAGGTGAATGAGAACAAAGACACAACATATCGAAATCTCTGGGACACTAGAAAGTAGTAAATCTGATGATCATCTAAGTTTGAAATTACTGAGGTCAACCAATGGCAAACTTGGAGAAGGTTCTGCTGAACTTAACCACAGAGGCAACATTAGAGGAGAGAGGAGGAAGGGGAATGAAAGAGGAATCAGGGATGACACGGGAGGTGAGAGCCTTTCCACAGATACTGAGGAATGTTATTCTGAAGCACAGCTTTTAAAGAAGATAACTCTGGAAAGAGTAAAACAAAAAGGTTCTTTTGACTTTTATAATCTCAAGATTCAAAAAAGCAAATTGTTTCTTGAAAAAATTTGACCTATACTGCAAGAAAACATTTCTGTGACCATGTAGATGTGAAGAACAATATTAATCCAGATTCTTTCTCACAACCTTTCATATAAAAATATTTATCATAAGTCTACAAAGTTACAAAGCATTTACCAACTTTTGGGATGATATCATTCTTTTTTGGAGGAATCCTTCTGCTACAGGTTGTTTGTATCTGATTTGAGTTGTCTCCCTGAGAATTCATGTGTTAGAGGCTTGGTTTCAGGGTGGCAATACTGGTAGGTGGTGTGGCCCAGTGGGAGGTACTTAGGTTAACTGGGGTATTCTCTAGTAGTCTGGCTTCCTGTCCTGTAATATGGTGTCTTCCTTTCACATTATACTTCTGCCTTGATGTCATCTGTCTTTAGTCCCTTACCAAAGCCAAACCTTGGAATTTCAGGCTCTCAAACTGTTAGCTAAATAACTGCCTTTCTTTATAAAGTTATGTGGCTTTAGGTATTTTATTATAGAAGTGAAAAATGTATAGCTTTATACACCATTTTGTTGTCGAAATGACTTTAGAAGTTGCATTAAATTTTGAAAAACTGTACCATTAACTCAGGTAAGTTTTTAGAAAAACTTTCAAAAGGAAAAAGTTATAAAGAAATTAATTTTTTCCACCTTTTCTTAGGTTAGAATTATATATAAGCAAAGAACAGCTAATACTACCAACAAAGACACATAGAGAATAAAGGTGATGACCAGGACTATATGTGGAAAACACATATGATTAACAAAGAAACACACAAATGACTAATAATAATGAAGATGATGGTTAGCTAAATCAAATATAATATGCTTTGAGGCAAAAAATGCATGATGTTGGGCTTTTTATGGCTGGAGATTATTTCACATAACTTTCTATGCTAGAAGATAAAGATTAATATTAATTTTTAAAAACTTTGCATAAAATCTCCTTTATGTCCCTTTTGAGTTTCCATGGTTTTAAAAATTCTATGAAGGTAAAAGAAAAAAATAAATCCAATAAAGTCTGAAAGTACTAGTTAATTAATAAAAAAGCTAGGTCACCTTTGTTACTCCTCCACTATGAAATAATAGAGTTGTCCCTATGGAGCAATGTCATTAAAAAAAAAATTAAAAGAGGTATCACCATTCCCCAGCTTATCTCTATAATTATAGTTTAAGGAAAAACATATTTTATGCTATTTATTTACATTAGTACCATATCATAAGATACCATAGAAATTGAGAAGCAGCTTGGTGTTGATTGTACTCACCCAGATGGTTATCTACTTTTTATGCAATGGCTGAGGTGACCCATATAGATACATTTAGCTAGGAGTGGGCTAGGGCTGGAAAACACAAGTTGGCTCCTTATTCTCTAGGGTCTTCCCTCCACAGCACTCCCCTCTAGCTTGAGATTTTTCATAGCATGGCAGTTAGTTTCTAAGAAAAATTATTCTAAGAAGACAAGCTCCAGTGTGTAAGAATTTATCAAGCCTCTACTTGCACCACACTGGCCACTGTCCCATTGAACAAAACAAGTCATGTGACCGAACTAGAATGGGAAAGAACTGGAGGATGAACACTGTACGAGGGAGGTGGTGCTTTGGAGGCCATTAATGTCATAGTCTTCCCCAGAAGAAGAAATTAGATTCATTTCTGTCTGTGTTGACCAATAATTTGCATCTGATCATCCATCCAGGTAAGGACAGAAGTAAAGGAGATAGGGGCATATTTATAAAAGTACTTAGAAATACTTTTTGGAACATATAAATTTTGTAACTAATGAAATTAATTTCCTAATTGGAATCACTTATGATTTGAGTAGTCAAGATTAGAACTGTGAATTGAGCTGTTTCTAATATGTTAGCTACTAAAATTAATACCATAGCTAATATCATAGTGCAGTAAAATAGGAACTTTGGGCTAGGAAATAGGGTACACACAACTGTCATTAAGCTGTGTGACTTTTAGAGTGCCATTTAAAATTTTAAGACCCCATTATATATTAAAGCAAATGTCTTGAACTATATTACTTCTTAACACCATTTTAGCTCTAAAAATTTCCATATCTTTAAAAATTCTTAAAATAGTATTTGAAACTCACAAAAACCAAAATGTAACACAAATTCCCTTACTAGCCAGTGATAAATATGTAACTGCTGATTTATAGTTATTAAGATTTTAATTCAACCTATTGGCTCCTTTTATTAGCTTGTTAAAATCTCAGTCACAACAGACAGCACTGTCAAAGAATGTTTCTATGGTCTGGGTATCCTTCAATATTACCAGATAGCACCATGATTAGAACTGAATAAAAACAAGGTTCCTATATGGGGTCTAGAGGATAGTTAATATATATTTACAATTATTATGATTAAATAAGAAAGGAAAGGAGGTTACATTGTTCTGCAGTGGTAGGAATTAAGGAGTGCTTGGTGATCCCAGATCATCAGAGATACAGTACAAGAAATGTGTCTCACTTTGGAATATTTCTTTCTAACTTTCTACTTTTCCACCTGATGAGGGTGGCTTGAATGACTGAACTTGCAGATCCCTTGTGATATCCCCACTCCCATTCATTCCATTGTCCTTCTGGTCTCAACTAAATAGTTGAGATTTTTCTTTTACTCTTCTTAAAAATAAATTACCTTAAACTTATAACAATATAAGGCATTGGCTTGTGTCTACAGATAAGCTATTATTTTCAAGACAGAAGTTTTTTTTTTTTTTTTTGTCAAATCCACAAATTGCATCCTATTATTCCTTTTTCTAGCTCTCATTTTCTTGCCCTTGCCTTCGTGTTTGTGTATGTGACATCTTCAAATAAGCTAGTTCATTTGCTCCCTTTCCTACCTTCTTATATGATGTGTACTTCATATTAACTGACCCAACCTTTTTAGTATGTAAAGTTTTATATGATATACAAGCTTTATAAAGTGCTGTAATATGCTTTGGATTCACAATGAAATTTTCATGTAGGAATTTTTTCTGCCTTTGATCACTACCATCCAAGTAAATTTTCTGTGTCTTTCAGTTTCTTCAAAGCTGATCTTGCTGTAAAAAAAAATACTACATAGATCTGTATGACAGGACTTTCCAGGATGATAGATATCTTTTCTTACCTGTCATGTCCAATACTCTATCCTCTAGCCACAAGTGAACCTATAAGTTTAGTAATTTTATTAATTTTAAATTAAACAGTCACGTGTGACTTATGGCTACCCTGTCATGGAAGAGAGAATATTCATTTTGCACTTTAAGAGTTATTTTCCTGACTTTCCTACACTTAAATTATTTCTTATACTTGGAATGTCCTGCTTATTATCTCAGTCCAAAAAATTCTACCCATCGTGATAGGTCTAGATCTAGATTTATCTTCTACAGAATAGCTTCCTGCCACAAGTCTGTACTGATCTTCACTTTCTTGTAACAGTAAGCATACCACTCCCCTGCAATTATGGCACACTATTGGGCACTATAATTCAGCTGCTTCACAAAAGTGTGTTTTTTCTCCATAATCAGAATTAAAATTCTCTTCGAGGTCAAAAACTCTGTCTAACATTTCTTTTGCATTCCTCTTGGCAACATACCATATGCTGGGCACCTGGTTGCCGTTCAATAAATATTTATTGCATGGATAAATAAAGTAGTTTACATGAGGGAGCAGGGTGACTGGGCAGATGGTCCCCAAACAATAAAAGCACCACTTCTTCCTATTAGAAGTGATGGTATATTTTGATGATTTTTCCATAAGGTTCCAAAAAAGTCTCTAAATATTCAGTTAGGAAGCCTGGCAAGGAGAGAACCAGTTTTCTTGGAAATTTCAGTGTGTAGTTCAGCAGTGTTGCATGGACAGGCTTCTCTGTTTGATTTCCTCCAGTATGAAATATACCTAAGCATAATAGAGTACCAGAGTGAAATTGTAAGCTTTCTCTCATGTGTGTAGAAAGCCACATGGTGGCTCCCACCACTAGTGATTTCAGATCTGTCTAATAGTTCTGGTTTGACTTTTTACAACTTCTTAAAATGGTTGGCTATGTTATTTGTATATTGTATCTATTCAAACTACTGACATGAAGACTATTACTCCTGAACTTTCTGGAGTGGTACAAGCAAATAAAATGATAAAGCAAATAGCAAACAATGTAACACACTGCTAGTGATTTAAAATCATCCTAACGAAAAAAAACTTCAAAATATTATGTAAAATTCTCAAAAAGTTTGAAAAGACATGCCATTTAAAGTAACAATACAGTGTCACTAACATTTTTGAAAATAGTCGACAATGTCTAGAATTTGTTTATACATATGGCATGCATTTTAGATGTAACAGCCAGGAAAATCTCATTATTGTAGACTTCACTTGAAGATCTCTAAGGTCCCTTCCAGCTTTAAAATGCTGAATATAATTCAGAATTTATGATAATTTGAACTAGGCTAGGCTGAAATTTACTTTTGTATGATCTATGAAGCAAGGATTTGCTAATAGTGTAAACAAGATTGCTTGAGGCTTTTAACCAAGCTGTTCTTAAAGATTTTAACACATTGTATGATACAAATGGGTCTAACTAATTTCAAATGATTCCTACCTATTTATTAAAGCATGCAATGAAAGTCTGTTACTTAGAAGTGCTTTTATTAGCAGCTAAATTTGCAGTTTGAATTTTAAAATAAGACATCTGCATTTTTATTAGAGTCTATAGTTTGTTTTGTTCTTAATTCAGGTTGGTTTCTGTAAGGGCAGAATATATCAATGTTTTCTTCTGTAATTAGAAATGACTATATCAAATACAGTTGTGTGGGTTGGGGATGTCACTCAGTGGTAGGGCACTTGCCAAGCACATACTATGCTCTGGGGTTGATTCCCCAACAGTGAAAAAAAAATTCAGTTAGTTGTTTGTCTCCCTTTAACTTAATTTTTTTATCATGTTAATCTATTTAAAAATATATTTACTAGACATTGATATTATTTCAGTGCCAACTCATGTGAGGCAGCTTATGGCAACCTAACTACTCTCTGAGGAATAATTAAAAATCTAGAGCTTCTTAAATTTGGTTGTAATTCTGATACTCACAAATACAATGCCGTAATATAGAAACTATAAGATTAGATTGATCCCTGTAAGGTTTTAATTTTATTCTTCAACATATTGTCATCCAAATTTGTTTTTACTGGTGTTAAAACAATTCTTTGTGCACTAAGGTTAAGAAATATTCTTTACTGTAGAACTGAGATTTTACTCTAGACAACGGGGCTTGACAATATGCTTTGCTTAAAAAAATGACAAAAATTCGTCTAAAGATCTGTACAGAAAATACATATACTGCATTATAAAAAATGAATATCAGAGAGATTAACTTAGTAAGGTCTTGCACATGGTTTAGAATGACAGGTTGAAAATCATTGAAGGAAAACAATGTAAGGGATGTTTGGTATCACTTGCTATATGTTTACAAAGTGGAAACAAAATTATTTCTATTGGAAGATATCTGTTTAAAAATCTCTATGTTCTCCCTTTGCAAGTATAATTTTTAAATACCATATTTTTGTAGAATGTAGGCCAGATTCTACTGGGCATATTTTGTATTTAATACACAGAGATCAATAACTATGATAATGCAAAAGACATACAAATGAGTGCCAAACTTTTACATCCATAGTGCTTTGAACATTGTAAAACTTTAAAAACACAAATTATTGTATTTTTTGGTTAAAATAACACTTATTAGGTATCTAATGTACTCCTTGTACTGGCCTAAATGTTCTGTATTATCTTTCTTAACCCTCACAGGAAGCTATGAAAGAAGAACTATGATTATCTTCATTTAATGGAGGGGGATATTAAAGTTGTGAGAAAGAATAATTTGCACAAGTGATTCCACTAGTATGTGGCAGAGAAATCATTTGAATTTACATCTGTTTGACCCTAAAGCCTATGCACTTACCTTTCAAATTACTGTGTTTCTAAATAAGATTTGCATTTATTTTCTCATCACATAACTTGTATTAATTATCTTAAAGCCTTGAACTCTCCATATAGTAAATATGAGTAAGTCACTAATGCTGAAAATGAGAGGTGTGTTTTAAAAAAGTCTGGAATTGTTACAATTGAAAAGGTGAAGATACTAGTCTAAGGCATAAGGAGTTTTGAATGATGGTGCAAAGAAATTTGAATATAGCTTCTGAAACTGTTTTGCTTATCAAACCAAGTGAGCATCTTTTGAAATTTCATTTGGTTCCAGGTTTTCTTTATTCTATTTATCTGTTTTTGTTTTTATTTTTAATTGACACATAATGAGCACCATGTTACAGTTCCATACATGTATACATGGTGTAATGTTCAAAAGAGGGTAAATACATCTATCTTTATTTTCCAATGTGAAATTCTTCATCTGAAAATTTTTTATATCAATGTAATGACTTCTTATATCTCATTCAATTCAAGGTTTCTGCTTCATGCCAGTTGGTCAGAAAGGGCAAATTTCACTCATTACTTCTTAACATAAAGAAAGTGCAATGATGTAGAAAATATAGTCTGTTGAAGAAATATTGGTTGCATGAGAGTCCCAATATACAAGGCTTAAAATTCAGTAATCTTTAAATCCTTTTGTTTCCTCTTTATTTCTTTCTTCCTTTTTCTTTCTTTCTTTCTTTCTTTTTTTTTTTCACTTTAAATTTTCTATTACTCACCTAAATGCAGACAGCAACTGGTTCAGAGCAAGTCCTTTTTTTTTTTTTTAATATTTATTTATTTGCTTTAGTTGTACACAATTTACGTGGTGCTGAGGATTGAACCCAGGCCACACATGTGCTAGGCAAGTGCTCTACCGCTGAGCCACATCCCCAGCCCCAGAGAGCAAGTCCTTTTTAATGTACCATTTTAACCCCAATGGCATTTGGCTGAGTGACCTCTGATAAGTACTTGCTAGAAATAATCAACACAAAACTAAGAAAGGTTATAACTGCTCATAAAAATTGTTATTAACACACTGGGTGAAGAAAAATTTCTTATTAAAATATTTACCTATAATATTACATACAGAAAAAAATGGTTCAGTAGAAGAGCTATCCAAAACAATCAGAAAATATAATCTGGGCTGGGGATGTAGCTCAGTGGTAGTGTATGTGCTTTACATGGACAAAAGCTCTGGTTTCAATCCCCAGTGCTAGGGGTTTGGGGGAAGCATAATCATTAATAAATTTTGGTAGGGGCAAAAATTTATTGGTCAACTTTTTCTCATAAAATTTACATTGCAAATAACTGACTCCAATTAAAATATTTCTATGAAAGAAAATGATACTGAAAAAAGGAAATTAAAAGTATATAAGAAGTTGATCATAGAATTAACTTGGCAAATGAATTTACTCTAAATACTAATATCCCAACACAAGTTTAATAACTATTTCTGTAATAAATATGGAATCAAAGTATTAAACTGTCAAAGGCTTAAAATATTCACCCATAAAGTTGGTGGTGTAAAAACAGTGAAGTAAAAATATTTTGTGTATTTTCCATTCTAAAATCTTCTATGAAATGAATTTGGTAATGATTATACAACCAGACATATGTAAAAATGTGCTCTATATGTGTAATGGTCCTGCCTACCAACTCATAAAGTTTTCATGAAAGTCAAATGAGAGGATAATTGTGAAAGTGCATTGTTGAACAGAAAGCATTATTTAATGACACTCAGTACTTTGAGCTGCCTGTTAGACATTTTTCATTAAATGAATGTCTAGTACAAACTAAACTTACAGCGTTTTCTCAACATATTAACCTCTCTCTGTGATTTCCCTACACTGTCAACGACTCTACAATTCTAGCAATTCTTCAGGACTCAGGGGTTGAAAGCTCAGAGTTCCTTTGGCTCCTTCTCCATCGCTATCACAGAAGCCAAGTAGCACCTGCTAATCAACCAGACTGTAGATGTTCCAAACAAATTGGTGTCACACCTCAATTGCTACTTTGCTATGGCCTTATCTCGTATTATATAATATATATGTTTCTAAAAATTTATAGAAATTTATTTTTTTTTTACAATTGAAATCTATTCTATATGCAATAAAATGATTTTAAGGAGTTTTTAAAAAATTTGGGTGATGAAAATAATTTATTGAAGAAGAATGAAAATGAAAGAAAACTCATTAAAAAGAGTGAAAAATTCATGTGGCTCTTGATTTTTCTGTGTGCTATGTCATTAAAACATGACATTGAAATGTTTTTTTCACTCTTTCAGAAAAACTGTTATGAAGGAATGCCAAATGTAGTTCATTGAAGATTTGCTTCTTTCACTAAGCTAGCAATTCAATGACCCATTGAATTAGTGTCATTGTGGTTACGTGGTTTGGTTTTCTGCTTTATAATAAACCCCAAAGCTTTAAGTAAATGAGTGTGATTAATTAAAAATTTTAAGCAGTAGTAAAACAAGTACAGAGGAGAAGGAACAAAGTATTATTCTGTCCTTTATATGTGAGGCAGTGCAGATGACATTTAAGATATAACTGGAAGAAACAACTGAATTATAGTGACCATAACTTAGCTGTGTGATCAATTTTATTTTCAGTGGGACTTGAAATAAAATGATAAAACTTAGGAGAACAAATTCTGTTGCCCAGAATAATTGTGGAAAGTATTTAAATTCATTGCAAGGAAAAGAGGTATGTTAAAAACTTTTTAATGACAAAACTTAAAAACATGGTGATCATTCATATTATTAAAATTGTTGTAGATGAGTCATCTCAGGCATTTGCTTTCTTATGATGGGAAGTTTTTTTCTTTTTCTTTCTTTCTTTCTTTTTTTTTTTTTTTTTTTTTTTTGATTCTGGGGATTGACTGTAGGGTTTCTTGTGCTAAGCACACACTCTACTCCTGAGCTATACTACCCAGAAGAAAGTTTTTCTATTTTGAAGATTTTCTTGGGATGATTCAGTCATTTTTATATATTCTTTTAAAATTTCTAAGCATATCAATGAATCCACATTGATAAGATCATGGTCAACTTAAATGACATGGTGACTGTTCAGCCATAATGGCTCATCATGCATGACAGCTTTCCTGTGTAACTTTGAAATTGGAAGCTGATAGACTCATGTTTGGAGTATGTCTTTCTGTCTAGTATAATAGAACCAAAGCAGTACGTGGGGAAAAAACACAATATATATTAGAATAATTCTCTAAATATTTTAATAAAATTTGGCACTGGCACTAATGAAGATAAAATTTTAAAAAATATAAAGGCATATATAGACAAGGACAAGCCACCTGCTATTAGGTTAGACCTTTTAAAAGGAAATTTCATAGATTTCTATATTTCTCTAGAAATAAAATTAGATCAGTACTTTTGTATTACTCGCATAAAATAACTCTGGGCCAAATGAAATATGAGTGGTACAAGCAGCACCTTGATCCTTAATGTCTAGACCATGTATGAAAAGAAAGTAATTCACTAATGAATACCATCAATATTTGAACTAGTCTTAAGAAAACATTTAGAAGCACATTAGGTCACAGTGTTATTTACAAAACATGGAGTTCGAATGCATCCTTGTGACAATGTTTAGATCAGTTCCACCAAACACATGTATTTTTCTAAAAATGAATAAAAGTTTTAAGGCTAAAATTATATTTTTATGTGTTTTTTAATTTTAGTGGTCAATGCTTCTCTGGTTGGTGACTGTATATTCCAGGTTTTCAAGAGCAGTCTAGATGTCATAAAAATGTCCTTTTAAAAATAAAAGTGAGTCTCTACATGTATAATTAAATGTAATTTACCCTTTAAATCACTTTTTGTATAATTAAGTTCATAAATGAGGAAGGAAAAATGTTTATTATCAAACTGTATGTCCTGGATTTAGATACAGAATATATGAGCATTTTATCCATCACCTAATAGGATAGTATTTTAATTAATACTATGCTTTCATTAATAATTCACACATGTATCACTTAAAATATTGCTTGAACTATACTCTCCCAGGTCCTGAGCTATCATCTTTTGGTTGTACACAAGGAATGTCTAAACCACTCACCTAAACTAGTAGGGTGGGATGAAAGAGATTGCTTTCTTTCAGCCTTGAGTGATTTTTGTATGTGTGTATCCCCCGATTCTTTTCCTTTTAGAGTCCTATGCCATTTAGTCCACAGGCATGAAAAACTAAGTTCAGATGTTACTGTCTGTCTGCCCCTTTGTCACTGTCCTCATGCAGGCTCCTGTTATTCCTTAAGTGAACTTCTAAACTTTCTGCTTTCCCTCTTGCTTCTATTTCCCAATCAATGCTCTGTTTTGCTGCTGGCATTATCTGAAGTTTTAGTTTGATGCAATTCTTTAAGACCTGTCAGCACCCCTAACCAGACTTACTTCCTGTTGCTCCAAGCCTCAAAATGCATCCTCTAGTCAGGCCAGTTTTGTGTACCTCCTGTGTGATTCTACGCCACACTGGTGTGCACACTTCCATTGATTCACCTTAGTGAAGGGAACTGGATGAAATCTTGTAATAAGCCCCCTTTTTGACATTATAAAATGGTAACTGGCCCTGCAGGTTTTTCTGTGCCCCTCCAGGGAAATTCTTTCAGAGAGGAGAGGGCGCCCCATCCATGAGCATCTGCTGTGTCGGCCACTTTTATGTACCTGACATTACTTACAACTGTACATCAACTGTGTGGCACAGGTCTTATTTTATTTTATGAATGAAAAGCATTAGAGTGCAGAGAATTTAACAGGCTTGCCAGGGGTAATACCTGTGGCTACAAAATGAAGCCCAGAGTCAACCATTTGACTCTAAGGACCGAAATATTTACACTGTACTACATTCAGTTTCTGCATGTGTTTCCAGGGCCCGTGGTCTCATTGCCATGGGCAGATCAGGTTAGAGGTTCTTTCTGTGAGTTGGTCACACATAGAATTGATTTTTGATCTTTGTGAATTGTCACTGTGATTTTTTGATATCATACTCTCACAGACCACAATTGTCTGACTTTGATATTTTTGTTCCAAGTGTCTACTGATTTCCCAGTAGAGTCCTTTTGCATGAACCTTGGGCCAGATCCTGCTTGGATCAATGTTCCCAGTCTAAACCATCCTAAGTGGTTGGCTCCTAAGTCACAGGTCAACCATACAGCATGGGAAATGCCAGAAAAAGGTACAAATCTCAGGGACCAACTCAAACAGTGGATGATGACTTGCTAATCCATTTTAAAATGTAAGGTATATATGTGTCCTCAAAACATGACATAGGGTGTCTGGCCAAGGAATTTGGGCACAGTAATTCAATTTATAATGGTAGGGAAGCTTTGTTTTTCTTTGGGAATAAACATTAATATTTGACATTAAGCTAGACAGGTGGCAAAAAACAAAAAAAAAGTTAGGGGGAAAGAGAAGAAGCATTATGTGTCCACTCCTTTGCCTTCACAAATGTACTTTAAAGACAAAAAAATTCCCCAAAGGCTTTATCTCTAGAATAGAAAATCACCACTTTGTTAAAGAGTAATGTGGATAAAGATCATAGGGAAATTACTTGTCACACACACATGCATGCGCACGCACACACGCACACACACACACAAAATAGTTTTTAAAAAAAGGTCTATGCAAACAAAAGCCATGGATTCCAGTCTATTGAGAATTCCAAACAAAGGTTCATGAGTTGTTATCATAGTGGATGATTCTTCTTTAATTTTGCCTTGTTTTTCTCCTTCTTTTACCTTTTTTCCTTGTTGTGTAATTTTTAACATTCTCCTTAGTCCCTTGTACTAAAACCACAAAGTGTATAGGAAATATTTTGTATCAAACACTGACTCATAATTTGTTAATTTTAAATTCTGTTAATGTATTTATTTTCCTATTATTTGAAATTCCTGAATGTGGACAACTATTAATTTAATGCTAAGAGTAAAAGCAAACACAACATGGCAGATTTTACATTTTATTCTACTTTATTGCCAATATGTGTAACTAAGAGGACATAGTTTTACTGTATTTAAGAAATATATTTTTATTATATAGGCCTACTTGCACAGAGTGAGCAAAATTTATATCGGGAGAAAAAGAACAGTACTTATTTCTTTCCTTTGCTACCTGGGTGAAAGGATAAGAATTAATGATCAAAAAAATTAAGTCATATTTTGAATTGTTTCAAACACCTGTGAGGACAAGTATGTGTAGAGAGGAAAAAATGCCTACAAATATAATTTAATGTCATATCCTAAAATTATTCAAATATATATGTTGTACAAACATGCATAGTAGAACATTTCCACATTTTTAAAATTTCAAAAGCACCTTTGTTTTGGCTGTAAGTAACATATCTTGTGGTAGTATGTCTTGTATGTAGTTAATTAATTTCTTATTGACGTGTATGTGGGGAGGATTAAGATAAGTGAACTATATTGATATTGGGATTTTCCTATAAGTAGGGAAAACAAAAGGGAGTTGGAGAATGAGGGTGTAAAATGGTCAATCATAGCCAAAAATAAGGACAGGATTTGAACGTGCACTAATATGGCATACATTTCTTGTAGTATCTTATATCAACACTAAGATAAATATGTGACAAATAAAAAATTGAATGACTCTAACACTATATTAAAATATCATGCATTTAGTAGTAAAATAACATTTTACGAACCACTTAGATAGACTTTCTGTATCCAAATTATCAGAAAATATCAACCTTTCTTATTAAACAAACTGATTTAAAATATTTTTATAAAATGTATAATAAATTATAGCCAGAATAAAAAGGTATGAATTATTAGATAACTATGAATGTATATAGATATTTCATTATAGGTAGAAGCAGTTTGAGGGGACTTTAAACACAGAGATATTAGAAGTCCACGACAGGATTTTTGTATTTAGAGAAGTGTTTGTTTTATGTTTTTTTTTTTTTTTTTTTATGATGGGAATAAGAGGAAAGTACTCAATAGACTAGGACCTCTAATATGAAATTTACCAGCAGTGTAAATAACTATTCCCAGAACAACTTTAGTTCTAGAATTTAATGTCATATCATAAGAGCTTCTCCTTTACTTTTGTAGGCATGTTATTATTTCCCCATATGTTGAACTTTCATATAGTCAGTTTCTTTTAGGAAGAATAATACTATACTGTTGTTATTCATATGTCAGAGGGAGATGGATACATTTAAGCAATATTATGGAATAGACATATAATAACTATTATAACATATTTCAGTGCTCACTTTAAAGAAGGTCAATTTTATTATTTATAATATAGATAAGTACATTACCTATTTCAAAAACTCTCAGGTCAAGTGTGACATTATTATTGTAGTAATCTAAATTAGCGTAAAAATTTATCAACATATACATAAGTATTTAAATATTTGACTTTATTTCTTTGTGAATATATATACACATATATATATATATATAATCTTTTCCAAAAAAACTGAATTTATATTAATTTTTCATTATGCTCTTACTACCAGTTTTCTGTATTTTATTAGCAGCATACAAGTCTGAAGTCTTAAATGGGCTCAAATTAATTATATTTCTTATTCAATAGATTTTTTAAAATAATAAGTTATGGGGAGAAAATAAACATTTTTCCATAAAGGGACTTAAAATCTAGATGTAGAGAAAAATATTACATGCAGAAACATTATGGAGGTTGATAATCTAAACACAATTCTTTTAAAGGGAAACATTCCTATTTCAGACTCTGAGAGTAGGTATTTACTCCCATGCTGCCCTCTTCTGAATTAGGGACAAAAATAGTAGAGTGAATTATTGATCTTGTAGAAGCCAAATCACATGTGTCCCATTAGCTAGAATAAAAGGTGATTAAAGCCAAGCATAAATGTTTTGGGTTATTTGCATTAATAAATGCCTCAAGAATCAACTCAGTTTATCAGAGTTGCTACACCTAATGAGACACAAAAGCTGAATTCAGACCTGGCTGTCTGTGTGCGACCACATTCAAAGTCAAGTCTTAAAGTAACTCAGAGTGAAAAAAACCAGAGGAGACCCTGATATTAGAAGAAACTCTTCAGAATTATGGCTATGGCTAATATGATGGAATACTAGTGAAAAGAATATCAAAGTTTTGCTTCTAAAGTATCTAGAACTAACTAAAATTCGGGAATGCTCTCAGCCCCAGTCTTGGTGAGGGCTTTTCAATATCATCTCATGATTCTGAATTTCCATGAGTTCTAGCTTTATCCTTAGTAAATTCTCTTTTGCTTAAGCTTGAATGAATGTGTCTTTACACCTATGCAAACAAATTAAACTTGTTTAAATTAAAAGAAAGAACAACTCAAGCTCAAACAGTGCAGGGAATAAATGTTATAGGATCTTTCTGAAAAAAAAATACATACATACATATATATATATATATATATATATATATATATATATATATATATATATATATATTTTTGTACCAGAGATTGAACCACTTGATTACTGAGTCATATCCCTAGCCCTATTTTGTATTTTATTTAGAGACAAGTTCTCACTGAGTTGCTTAGCTTTTGCTGAGGCTGGCTTTGAACTCACAAAGCTCTTCCAGAGCTGCTGGGATTACAGGTATGTGCCACCATGCCCAGCTGAATATATTTTTTTAAAACATCTGAGTTTGACAATTTGAAAATTGTACATATTGTTATTTTTTTAATGTAGAAATCTGGCTTTAGGACTTATTTTGTATACTTATTTCTTAGGTCAGTGATCAATGAACTTTTTTTTAAAGGCCAGATTAAATATTTTTAGCATGGTGGGCAATACAGTATCACAACTACTCAGCTCTGTTGCAGTGTTAAAAGCAGCCACAACCATTACTCAGATGAATAGGTATGGTTGTTTGTCACTAAAACTTTCCATAAAGACACAGAAATTTGAGTTTGATATGATTTTCATATATCACAAAATATTATTCCTATTTATTTATTTATTGGTTATTAAAAACCTATAAACCACTTGGTCTAAACAAAAACAGGTAGAAGAACAACTTCTGGAGTTAAATGTACTGTATAAAATATATTCAAATGTCAGAGCAAAGATTTAATGATTAGCAAGTTTTCAGAGCCATCACCTATATGAGAGTTTGCCCTCTTTTTCTGAGAAGATTGTATTTAGGAATTGTTGGCAATGAAAAGTTTAAAAGTCATATTGCACATACCACCCTGCCCGGGTAGGCTCCTTGGAGAAAATTTGTGATTTGTTCACTTTTGAATCTCAGATATGACACATTCCTTGTGCAAATATTTTTTTATTTCCTTGAAATTATCTGCTTTGAGAATAGTTGTTAATAAAAACTGTTTATCTGCAAAAAACAAAAACAAACAACAACAACAACAAAAAACAACAACAAAAAAAACAGGTAGCAGGTCTGATTGAATCCATGCACCTTAGTTTATCTGGCTTAAAAGCCACAAGTCTGAGATTTCAGGTTCCTTTGCTGCTCAGCTCTTGCAAGCAGGTGGAATTCCTCAGGGCCTCTCTTTCCTTCTTTATAGTGAGATAAGTGGACCAAGTGGTCTTAGAGATGTATATACAGCAAGACTATAAACTTGACACTTTAATTAAATATTCTAATTTTAAGCTTATATTCGTTTGATGCTTTAAAACTTATTTCCCCATATTCTGTATCAATTTCTAAGAAAATTTCTACCTTTATGTCATTATGAAATAAATGAAAATTAATGTAAATATAAATAAAATTTGCAAAGCCAAGTTTTTTTTTAGTACAATATTTGTTTATATTCATTTTGTAAATCAAATCTTTGCTTTCATCTCAAGGTGTAGGTAGTGATCTCCTGACAGTACTTTCTGAAGCTTCTCATTATTTGTAGTCTGTACACAAGTATGGTGACCCACTGAGGTTTTTGTTGGGTCCAGAGGTTATAGCTTTATAATTGCTGTGTTCATTCAGGTGACCATAGTGGATACCAGAAAACAAAGTAGTAAAGATTTAAAGACTTCTAGCAATTTGTGGTTTTTCTTTTTCTTTTTGGTGGGAGGCAGGAGGAATTTTCCATTATTATAAGAACAAGTTAAGTGCCAAAGACAAAATGATACGTGAGATTTTTTAAACTCTCATGTGGTTTTTACTCCTTGTCCTTCCCAGTTTTATTATAGTTCAGCCTATATGTGACATATGGAGTATTGGACTGAGAGTACCGAGAATGTAACCCCAAAGACTATTTAACCTGATTTCAAAGCAAGACCCCTAAAATCACAAGGCCAGTTTACACCATTATTTGAATTTTTAATTTCATATACTTAACCATATTCTAATTTTTATCCTATTAACAAAATATGATGTTCTTTATTTTCACTGAAAACTATAACCATTTCTTAGCATTATTTTATGCTTTATTTTAAAAGCAAACTGGTTAAAACTGAAATTATACTAAAAATGTAATCTCACTTTTGAGATTCAAGAAATGGGTGAGAATTGGTTTTATGGGCTCCTGTATTTGGCACTTCCCCTTGGTCAGGACTGGATTGGGCAGAATTGTGACACAATTTAAAACCCAGCCTTCTGTTAATTTCACAGTTTTTTTTTTTTTTTTTTTTTTTTTTTTTTTTTTTTTTTGTGGACCTAGGTCTCCCAGATGAGAAGCTCATTCACTTCCACTGTCCTTGTGTGACTTAAGCCCTAGAACTTTCCTAGTCTTTTCTTTTTCTGATTGCACATCTCAAACTCTGCTCTGCTCTAATCAATCTAATATCCTATGGACTCTATGTCCTAACATTTGTATTTTAATAGGTACTCTTCCAGAACCAATGGGCTATCTTGAGATGGAGTGAGCTAATATCTGTGGTAGACAACTTTTAAGTCCAAGCCTGTTCTGCTTATATGAAGGAACAGCTTTGCTGGGTTTACCATATAGTGTTTTTTTTTGTTTGTTTGTTTGTTTGTTTGCTTTTTTTACATTGATCCAAAAATCAACTCAATTCACTCATAAGAAGAATTATAAGGAGATCCTTTATAAAACATACCAGGGAGTACTCAATATGATGTGAAAATGAAAAAAATGTGAACTTCTTAGTATTAAATCCCTCTTGCACCTATGTAGTAGAAGCACTGTCCTAGAGAATGTATAGGATAATAGATTATGGTGTTTGCTTTGAAGACATTGGGTATGTGGTAGAAAATTCAGACTTGCAAATAAATAATTTTAATAAAATATTTTAAATGGTATAATCAAGGTAGTGGGTGTACAAAAATGACATAAAAGAAGATGTGATTAACTGTACTGATTGGGACAGACTAAACAACACAGGAGACTACTGAGGTAGATTTTGAAAATGAGGTTTCCAGAAAGAGAAGGCAATGGGAGTTTTGCACCAAGATGTGGTGACATGAAACACACTAGCCTTGAATTGTGAATAAGGAATTGGTCTTGCAAAAAATTAAAGTTAATAGAAAATCCTTTTTTGCAATGGCAATAGCCACTTCTGATATTCAGGGGATAGTGTTAGAGAAACAGTAGCATTGGTAGGGGGCAACAATGTCCTTATTGGATTTGATTAAATGGTAAGATCAGAGCCACTGATTTGTCTATTTATTTTGTCCTGCCATTTTCAGAGCCTGATTCCAGTGTTCCTGATCATTTTCACAGTTATCTAATTTCCTTTAAATAGTAGTATTTTTCCCCTTTCTGCTTAAATTAGCAAGAGGTTTTTTAAATTAATTAATTTATTTTTATTTATTTATTTTTTCCCTAACCTGTATTTAGATGCCCTGGATCATGTAGCAGTAAAAACTGGAATTCTGATTTTTGTGATTCTTTGCTTTTATCATAGGTGGAGCAGTTCAAGATGAATGTGCTGTTGGGTATGATGCTAAAAGACAGTGGATATGCAATCACTGGAACTAAGGAGGACCATAGGACTAATGTTGGGTAAATTGTGTACATGACAATGGAAATACTAATGACCATAACTGCTTTATGATAAGATTGTTCAGCATCTTTTCATAAATTTGAGTATAAGATCAGAAGGATAATAAATGACAGATAAAGGTGATATTGAGAGTACATAGCCAGGACATTGAGCCTAAAAAACACTTTTATGGTGTAAAAAGAAAGAATGTAGAACTGAAGATGAATGTCCACTTTCTTCCCACTAGTCATTGTGCTTGGTACATTTGAGAAAACTGAAGAAAAGTATATGAACATTCTATGAAGAAGCACAAGATGTAGAATAGTTTATTTAAAGGAATGAGATTTCAGAAGACACAGAAGAAAGAGTAGAGAAGGCACCCACAGGAAAACTAGTTGGCAAAAAGTATAGAATAAGATAAAAAGGTAATAGATTAAAGAAAGGGACTTTACTTGGCCAGTATCCTTGGCTATGAAAGACAAGCAACATGGAAGGATTAAGCAGATAGTGGTTTGGGATAGAATTCTGGCAGAAAGATGTGTCTGTGTTGGGACAAGGAATCTGTGAATAGTGATGAGAGGCATTTAGAGTCTCCTTGCAGTCAGCAGTGTTGCAACTGCTTGTACACCTCAAGAGAAAATTGGTGAACATTTGTTTTGGTTTTTTTGATTAGCTTAGACCAGGCCCAGGGTTTCTCAACTTCAGCATTATTGATACATGGGCCTGACAAGTCTTTGTTGGGGAAACATTCTTTTGCATTATAGGACACCTAACAGCATATCTGCCCTTGACACATTAGGGGATAACTGCACTGTCCTCCAAGATGTGCCAACCCCAAATTTCTCCAGACATTGACAGCCAAAAACCAGCAGGCTAAGATCTTCCATGGTTTTGGGGGAAAGAATGAAGTTAAATTCAATCTGACATATTTATGACAGCTTTCATTTAAACCTCTTGGCTTAGGGGTAGTACTTGCACTTTGAAATAGAAAAGTGATATGAGGAAATCCAACTTAAACAAATTCTACAAATCTCTATTGCCTAAAGAATGAAATTCAGGATTAAAACACTGGTGAAGTTTTCCCAGTAATTACTTCTTTTCAACTCCACTTCCATATTTCTCTTACTCAATCTTCCATTCATGGCACTTCCCCAAATAATCCTTATAATTTCTTACTTTACTTTTGCTCATACTATTGGCTACCTATTTCTGTACCCTCATCTTTCAAAGTAATCTAATTCTCAAGGCACATCTCAAGTGATATTTCTATTAATGAAGACTTTTCTAATTTCATTGGCAGGACTTAATCTTTTCATCTTCCACAGTAAGGAGGAAAAACATTGCAATTTTTAAATTTTTATTCTATTCTTCCTTAATATTGATGATGTGATTTATTTTCCTGGGTTACATTTTCTTTTAAAATAAATATACAGTTCTATAATTTCTTGTATTATATCACTGACTTTTCTGTCCCAATTTTTGGGTTACTTACTTCAGAGAAACCAGCAATATTTAAGTTGGATCTACTCTCCCAAAGGGGTAAGAACTGAATTCAAGTTCATCCACTTTGTCACCAATAGTTGGCATGGCTTGTCTTTTGAACATTAGCGATTTCAAAAGATAGTATCCCATTATGTTTTTATGTTATTGATCTCGTTATGTTTTTAAGTTATTGAATTGTTGTATTAAATATTTTCCCATGCATTTAATGGCCACCTTCATATCTTGTTATTGAAATGTATGTTCAAATTTGACTTCTATTATTTTAAATTGGGTTATTTCTTTTTTAATATTGATTTTTGAGAGATCTTTAGGCAAGAATACATAAGACTTTCTCATACATATGACTTAAAACATTTTCTCTCAGTCTCATTTCCAAGGATGTTAGGTCAGTTGAAGTTTTCCAACATGTAAATAATGTTTTATTCTATTCATTTTTAAATTCCCATTTTGTTTTGTCTTTCATTTAGGATAGTATTTATTGATAGTCTTCATGTTTTCTAATCCTTTTTTTCTTCAGTGTATAAATTGCAATTCATCCCAATGTATTTTTCATTGTGTTCTTTGTATTTATCATCCCTAAAACTTTAATCTTCTTTTTGTAACTGGCATTTATTTGTATAACTTTCTATACATATGGAAGATGGATTTTTTGGCCTCTTTAAGAGTTTTATTTTCCTGCTTTTAAAAACATCTATATAGTTTTTAAAATTGATTTGTGGACATTGTGTATTTTACTTTTTTGGTTATTAGGTACTTTTGTATTCCTATAAATAGTCTCACGTTGTATTCTGGGACACAATGAAGTTGCTTTTGAGACATTTTATCCTTCCAGGTCTCTTTATAGCTTTTTTTAGATGGGACCAGAACTGTGCTTAGTCTCTAGCCAATTATTTCCCATTACAGAGGCATAATCGCTCTGTGTACTTTACCCTATATCCCGTTAATCATGAGGTTCTCCAATTTGACTGATGGAAGCAGACATGATTTCTGGCTCCAAATAATGTGGCTCTTGGATAGTTTTTTCACATGTATGGCCTGATAAGTTCTCAGCTGAACACTCAAGGGGGCCTCTGAAGTTCTCCTCTGTGCAGTTCTTCTCTCTTTGGTGCTCCACCCTCACCCTGAACTCCCAACTCCATCTCATCTAGGCATATGTTTTGCTGTGCTCTGAATGTGTTCTCCTCTCTGTGCAGCAACCTGGACAGGCTGTTAAAACAACAAACTGGGTAATCACAAGGCTTACTTTATTTGCTTTTTATCTCTTAGAGATCACTACACTTGGATGCCTGCAGGCCAGTCACTTTAAAACAATTGTTTCATGAATTTAATGAGGTTGTTTTTTTGTTTGTTTGTTTTTGTTCATGGCCAGAAAATAGGGATTTCCCTGCCTGTTTTTTTCTTTGAGATTATGGCATGAATTGTGTACCCTTTTAAATGTTTTGTAGCTGTTAGTAACTTTATTGAAATTTAACATTTAAACAATTAAATAATAATTATGTGGGAAATGCAATTCTGTGATTTGTGTTTTATGTAATAGGTGCATACTAATTTTTATTTGATGACACATTTATTTTTATTTTCAGGTTTTATAATCCTGATGTTAGTTGTAGGTACTCATATTACTTAAAACACACAATAATCTTCACCTGAGAACTATACATTAGTGCAAAGGGGTAGAAACTATATAAGTGCTTTAAGAGAAAGAAAAGAAAGAGGCAAAGGGCAGAAGAAGAGAAGGAGGAAAGGAGGAGGGCTCATCTTATAAAGCCAGTATGAGATTGAGATTTAAAAGCCTAATTGGGAAAACTGATACATATGTAGAATCTAATCAGTTCAGAGCTAAGATAAAATGATGACTAAGGTATAATTGGAGCAGAAATAAGGTAATTTAGTGTTGGTTTTCTAGGTAAAGAAGCATGGGAATGACATGAAACTGTGAACCACTTTGTCTACCTAGTACCTTTTCTTCTTTTTCTGCTATGTTACAAATCCCACTTCTTGGGCTACAGTGGACTAGATAATCTGTTCAACTCTCCCTGAACTTCTGGTTGCTTCAAAAAAAGTAGTGAGATTGAAGAAAAGTAAGGAGTCTATTCTTTCCAATTTTGGAAATTTGAGTCTTGAGCAGATACATGGAAATAAATAGTGGTTGATGTTGGTGCTGAATCATTTGAGGTCAACTTCTAGAGAAATAATTCTCATCTTTTAAGGACTTTTCATTCCTTAATGTAGAATCCTTTGTATAAATTCCATTTTTGCTTAGCCATAGTTTATTTCTTTGCTTGAAACTAGAGACCCTTATCTAATAGAGTTTATGATTAGTTTGGCATTATGAGAAGATAAATTTGAATATATGACAAAAATTGAAGGTAGTACATAATGGGGACCAGATCATGTAGGGTGTCACGTTCTGTTATGTGGCTAGGTATTTATTTTGCTTGTTACAGAATTTTAAGAAACAAAATTAGGTCATTTCAAAGATTAGTTTTCAATCAATCATACTGACATCTGTGTTAAAGATGAATTCAGATAGAATAATTAGTTAGATTTTATTTAAGCTAAAAGATATTGAAGAAATGAACTAGCTTATAAAGTTTATTTAGTTACCAAAACAATCACCACAAACTTAGTGATTTATAACATCACAAATTTATTATCATGTAGTTTTATAGGTCAGAAGTCTAAATTGAGTCTCACTCAGAATCAAGGTATTGTCACAAACCATGTCAGGAGATAGTACAGTGAAATATTTAAAAATTTTAAAGTAAAAATGCCATCTTAAAAAATTATCCAGTGAAATTAAAATGAAGAAGAAACAAAAAAATTCCCAGAAAAACAAAAAAAAAATGAGGGAATTTGTCATCAATAAACCTTCCTTGCATGAAATTTTAAAAGAAGTTCTTTGGAGAGAACAAAAATTATATAGATCTGAAACTCAAATGGAGATCATTAAAGAAGGAATTTAAAAGAGTAAAATAATTTTCTTATTCATAATGATTTTATAGATAACTGTGTTCAGACTAATAATAGCAATAGTATATTGGATGATTATAATTTGAATATAAGAGAAATGAATTACAAGAATGTTATAAGGGATAGAAAAGTAAATGGTACGTACTCTACTATAAGGTAATGTGTACTGCACATGAATTAACTTAGCATTATTTGAAAGTAGTCTTTGATTAGTTATAAATGTATATTTCAAACAATATGGACACCACTAAGAATATTTTTAAAAGTATAGTTGATATCCTAGGGGAGGAGAGATAAGTTATGTAAAATACCCAGTTAAAACTAGAAAAGGCAGAAAAGGGGGGGAACTATAAAAAAATCAACAAAAAGCAAGTATGGTGAGTAAAAAAGCTACAAATATAGTGGATATTAATCCAAATATATCAATAATTATTTTATGTGTAAAAGATCTAAATATACCAATTAAAATAGAGAATGTATAAAAAACAGACCCAACTAAGTGTTGTCTACAAGATTCACACTTTAACATATATTAAAAATAAATATATGGAAAAATATATGCCACATGAACACAATTCAAAAGAAGCTGGAATAGCAATATTAATTTTAGAAAGAAGTCAGAATTCAGAACAAAGAAAATTATCAGAAATGAAGAAGAACACTGCGTAGTGATAATAAAGGGGTCAGTTTTCCAAGAACACTTACCAATTATTAATGCCAAGAGAGTATCAAAATACATAAGGCAAAAAAATGGGGAAAATGCAATGAAAAATAGATGAATTCACTGTTACAGCTGGAGGTTTCAATACCACTCTATCTATAACTGACAGATCCAACAGGAGAAAATTAGTAAGGACATAATTGAGCTGAATAGCATGATCAATCAACTGAATCTAATTGATATTTATAAAATAGTGCAGAGTACAGACATTTCTCAAGAACACATGGAAGATGAACTAAGATGCACCACATATTGGTCCATAAAAAACACATAAACAAACTTGAAAGACTAAAATTCTTATGAAGTCTGGTCTTAAAACACAATGAATTTAAAGTAGAATTCAATAACAAAAAGATATTTGGAACAGTCTCAACTGGAAGTTAAACAACAAACTTCTAAATAACAAATGTGTTGGATGAAAAACATTTCCAAATTATTTTTACATAAAATGAAAACAAAACATAAAACCCTGCAGAATGCCATAATTTCATTCTTCTTTAAAGCTGAGTAATATTCTTTTGAATATATATACCACATTTTCTTTATTCATCTGTTGAAGGACACCCAAGTTGGTTCTATAGTTTAACTATTGTGAATTGAGCTACTATAAACATTGACATGGCAATGTCACTGTACTATGCTGATTTTAAGTCCTTTGGGTATAGACCAATGAGTGAAATAGCTGGGTCAATTGGTGGTTCCATTTCGAGTTTTCTGAGAAATCTCCATACTTCTTTCCAGTGTGGTTGCACCAATTTGCAGTCCCACCAGAAATGTATACATGTACACTTTTCCCCACATCCTCACCTGTAAGCTGCCTGTCATGGCCAGCCACAACGCCGCGGGAGGAAAACTCTCGGAGGCAGAGTAAAGATACTACTACTTTTACTTCTACTTTCTTAGAGAGAGCTTAGAGAGAGAAAGATTAGAGATAGCTTTTTCTTCTTCATCTTCTTAGAGCTTAGAGAGAAAGAGAGAGAGCTTGAAAGAGAGAGATTTCTTCTTTAGAGAGAGAGAGAGCTTAGCTTTTAGAGCTTCTTTCTTCTTTCTTCTTTCTTCCTCAGGAGCCTCGGCCTGACTCTGACCAGCAATTACTTCTTCTATCTGGTTTCTCTTCTGTAACCGCTCTGCCTATGTTCTGGCCGCTCTGATTCTTTTCTTCTTCTCCGACCCGAACTCTTCTTCTGACCGACCGAGCGACTGCACAACTGACTGAATGAATTCATTCTTCTCCTGACTCCGACCGCTTTCGCCCGGTTATATACCTTTAGCTTTGCGGGTGCCTCACGTGCATTTACAGGTGCGTCACATACATACTTATTATCAGGTGGAACTTATGGCTTCCAGTTGACCACAATAGCCATCTTCCTAATTGGGGCTCCTTCACTCGCCAACATTTATTGTTGCCTGAAATTATGGCATTTGCGGGTAAATGGAATCAGAGAATATCATGCTAAGTGAAATAAGCCAATTCCAAAAAACCAAAGGCTTTATGTTTTCTCTGATATGTGGATGCTAATTCACAATAAGGGAGGACACTAGCAAAGAATAGAATTAGCTTAGATTAGGTAGAAGGACATCTAGGTTGAAGATAAAAGGAGGGCAGTAGAGGGGATATGAGGATAGGAAAGATTGTAGAATGGAATAGACATCATTACCTTATGTGTGTGTGTGTGTGTGTGTGTGTGTGTGTGTGTGTGTATAATCAATGTGATTCTACAATATGTACAATCAGAAAAATGAGAAATTATACCCCATCTATGTATGATATATCAAAGTGCATAAATGCATTCTACTGTCATGTATAACTAATTAAAACAAATTAAAAAATAAAATAAACACTGTAGAATGCAGCAAAAGCAGAGATTAGAGGGAAATTAGTAGCACAAGTTACATGTGTTAGCAAAGAAGAAAACAATAAAATTAATAATCTAAGCTTCCATTTTAGAAAATAAAGAACAACAATATAAAATTAACCAAATACATTAAGGTATAATATTAATGAAGTTAAAAATCAGAAAAACAATGGACAAGATGAATAAAGCCCAAAAGATGTTTCTTTGAAAAGATCAATAAAATTAATAAGTCTCTAGTCATGAAAACCAAGAAAAATAAAGAGAAGACACAAATTACTAACACTTGAAATGAAAGAGAGGTCATTATTACCAATCTTGTGGTGAATGCTAGAAGGATAATAGAGAAATAATTTGAATGACTCTGTGGTCCAAAAATTTGATACTTAAGTAACATGAACAAATTCTTGAAAGACACAATCTATAAAACCTCACATAAAGTATAGATAATCTGAATATGTTCATATCTATTCAATAAGTTCAGTACATAATAATCTTCCAAAGTGGTAATCACTAGGCTCAGGTTTTACTGATAAATTCTACCAAACACTGAAGAAATAGTGATATAAATTCTCTATGGTATCTTTCAGATAATAGAAACATAAGAATACTATGTAATTCTACAAAGCTAAATTTACCTTTTTACCAAAACCATATAAATTATACAAAAAGAATACTACAAATTAATATTTCTCATGAACACTAAAGTCCTCAACAATATCTTAGTGAATCTAATATAACAATTTAAAAAGAGGAATATAAACCATGATCAAGTTAAATTTATTCCAAGTATGCAAGTTTGGTTCAACATTTGAAAATCAATTATATAATCAATGACACTAACAGACCCAAGAACAAAACTAATCTGATCATATCAATAGATGTGGAAAAGGCATTTGTCAAGATTCAACATTCTTTTATGATAAAATCTATAAACAAACCAGGAATAGAGGAGAACTTCAATTAAGTAAAAATAATTTATAGTAATTTATAGCTATCATCATTATCTTAATGGTTATAAACTAAATGCTTATCATCAAAGATTTAGAATAAGTCAAAGATGTCTTTTCTCATCACTGTTGTTAAATACTGCACAGGAATTCCTAATTCAATGATAAGTACATAAATAGGGATGAAAGAAACAAAATTATCTACTCATAGATTACATGATTGATTGTTTATGTATAAATGTATCAACAAGTCAAAAATAAAAACAAAACAATGACAAAGCTTTGAAACCATAACAAAGTTGCAGATACAGGGCTAATACACAAAAGTCCATGGCTTTTCTTTTACAAGCTATGAACAACTATCATTTGAAATTAAAAATATGGTACCATTTTTATAGTTAGTAATAAGTATAACAAAAAAATCAAAGAAGAGCTGAATACAAGGAGAGATATGAACCTGAGTTAAGATTTGTGGATAGGATTTTGTTTTTGTGTCTTAAGGCTGTTGCCTCTGGTCTGGTGTCATGGAGGCTCCCTTGAAGCTAGCTTTAGTTCTTCTTGTTGCTGGGACTTCGTTTGGACACAATGCACCACAAGTCGTACGCATCCAATGCAGTCTCATTTGGTTTAAAGTTGACTTACGAGCACTGACACTTGGTGACTGGTATGTGCTTCCTGATGAGGTGTTTCTGGGATATGGATGTCCTGTAACCGATGTGCAGCAGGATATGTACATGTTTGCCTATCCTACAAGTGACTGTGGCATCAAAACTCGGATTTTAAAGGGGAAGATTGTTTTTAAGACAGTCCTGGCATTTATCTCGAAAACGTCAACAATGCAAGTAATCATGCCTATCTCTATGCACTCTTCACCAAGACCGGCCCTCATCGTGGCCTGCACACGTATTCATGGACCCAAGGCAGAGCGAATCATTGATTCCTCCAGTGTTCAAAACATACCTCCCGTGCCTTGGCAAATACTTGTGATTGTGTTGTCTTACTCTGGTACTTAGATCCTTCTCTATTCATGAAGATCAATGAAGTTAAGGAAGTGCCTAATATGAGAACACTGCTCACCCCACACCTCATTTTATTTTCAATGGGAAATGGAGAGCAACGGCAGTCTCTTGAGGACAGGGAAGCAATAACAATCTTTTGAAAGGGCATAGCTTTTACTGATACCATGTGTTTTTAGATGTTCTTATAAATCTGTAATTTGAATAAAATTGACATCTATGACTCCTTTTGAGAAAGGATTTAAAAAATTATACTGGAATCAAATTCAATAAATAGTTTTGGCACATTAAAAAGAAAAAATTTGTGGATAGGAAAACTACACTGTTAAGACATCAGTTCTTCCCAACTTGAGCTATAGATCCATGCAAACAATCAGAATCCATCCATGTATTTTTCTTCGGATATTGACAAACTGATTCTAAAATTTATATGCAGGGCCAATAGATACTGGAAAACCAATGCAATACTGAATTCTAAAATAGAAGAATTGACACTATTTGAATTCAAGACTTACTATAAAACCACAGTTATCAGACAGTGTGGTATTGGTCAAAGAATAAACCAATAGATCAATGAAACAGAAGACACACCACTAAAATAGACACACAAATATATGGTCAACTGATCTTTGACAAAGTAATAAAAGCAATTCAGTGGTGATAAGGTTGTCTTTTTAACAAATGGTGCTCAAAGAATAGGATATCCACATTTAAAAAAAAAGGGGGGGGGGTCTAGACATTGTCTTTACACTTTTCACCAAAAGTGATTTGAAATGGATGTGGACCTATCTATAAAAAGCAAAGCTACAAACTGTAGAAGGTCAAATGGTAGACAACCTAGTTGACTGCAGATTTGAGAATTTGGTGAAGATTTTTACATATAGTAGCAAAAGAAAAATCCATGACATTAAAAATTGAAAAGTTGGACTTGATTAAAATTTTGAGAGAAGTTGGAAAGAACACATAATAGAAGATGTTCTTGATGGTATAGAAATAGACCAAGAGCACAAGATGAATAGTGTCTCTTGTGAAATGGTGGTGAAGAAGGAAATCTGTGCAAGGATAAAATTGATAAAGATTACTCAGGAAATCTCAATTTTTTCTTTTGAATTAAGAATCCAGGTATTCTACTTAATTAAAAGTATTTGTAGATTTAGTGCTAGATCTATTTATTTGATAGGTAATTGGATGCTAAGTATAATCTCTAACTTTTTTTGATAAAATATATACAGTTCAAATAAGAAGAAATTAAAGAGAAAGATATGAACATGAGTTCAATGAAAGAAAAAAATATTTTTGCAGAATTTATTTCAGATGTTCTTTAACATCTTGTACCAGGCAGTTCAATGCATCTGAATTTACTTTTAATTTCAAAGAATCCATCAGGCTGTTCTCAATCATTCTCTCCTTCCCAAGATTATTTTCCATCTCCAGATTTAATTTCAGAAGCCTTCATGTTTTGATGTCAAAATACCTAACTGATAATACCTCCTTGGGTTTAATCTGGACCATTGCAATATCTTGGGAATATAAACTGAAAATGTTCTGAAAATCTACATATATCATTGGCAGTGAAAAACTTCCTCAAGAAGCTATTATATATGTTACAGGAACCATACAGGTGTCTTTAAAGATGAAATTACACAAACTGGCTGTATGTTTTTTTAATAAAACAGATTCAGATAAAGAACACAGGATAAATGCTGGAATTCTAGAATCATAAAATAGGTAAAACTGTTGTCCTTTATTTGCAATACTAGAAGCAGCATAGGCACAGAGGTTCTGATGATTTAATATGTTAAATTGTCAAAAATAACTACAATTTAGATTTGGGATATGTTTTTGTATTGACAGTTGAATAAAGAGCACCCTGATATTTTGGAACATTCCTTTATTCAAAATAAATATGGAACAATGAAAAATTTAATATGCAAAATGATTTTATTTTCCTAGTATCTATCTATCTATATGCATATATCATCTATCAATGTTTATGCATGCATTTATTTATCTACAATCTATCAATATGCATGCATCTATTTACTGTCTATATTTACCAACCAATGAATCATCTTTTCTTTTATTCAAAAGTTATCTGAAATGCACTTGATGGAAATTTTCTGTTTTCCCTCAACCATGTATACCTCTTCAGACCTTTCCTGGGTCTAGGCATCTGATTAAGTGTTTGGTTTTCAAAGGTCTTCTCTGTAAATAAAGTCAAGTAAATCTAAGTAAATGAAAGGAGTTCTTAAATCAACAGATCTGGAATTCGTAGGTGCTAATTGTCAATAGTGATTGTCTAACACATGAATAAAACATAAAAGGTTTGGTGAATGCTATCAACAAGCTTAGGGTAAATCAAAAGTTTGCTAGACTGCAATCTGAAATTTTCACATTTTAGAAATTTCTTATTGTTTTAATATATCTTAAATGAAGACAGAATAATACTATCATTCTAGAAGTCTATTTTGTAATTGCCTCTTCTTATTTTCCCTTAGTTGTTACAAGTTATTATTATATTCACTAAAATGTCCTTATAATTTAAATTATAATTGTATAGGTATAATCAAGTTCTATTTTAGATGCATAAAAGAACCCTTGATTTCTTTCATAATGTGGCCTGCTTGCATTTCCCTATGTTAAAGTAGTGAACTTGTTAGTAGTAAATAAATGAGAAGTTAAAGTTTGTTGGGTTTATAGAAACGTTTGTTTTAAAGGATTAACAGAACAGTAGTTGAGGGCATTTCCAAAGTACTTTATCCTCAGGTTATGCGACATTGGTCATTGACCAATCTATATCCATTAATAAATAATAAGGGGAATGTGCTTATATTTTAAAAGTAAGATTTCTCAATATTTGAAGTTGTTCCATATTTGTTGCTTATTTTATTTTAGAAAAAATATGTTTCACCTCTCTCTAAATCTTTCATTTGACAAATGTTTATTATAGTATAGACTGACATTGATCTTGTTTATATTTTATAACATTGTTGGAGATTTCTTAATGATATAATAGTATAATATAGAAGGTTTTTAGAAATCACTGGACCAGAATGGTGGAGAGTAATAAATTTGTGAGATTAATTTTATTCAAATTATATTTCAGAATGTTGAAATGGAAAAAGACAAATAAAAAACTTAAGTAATATAGCACTTTCTCTTAAATCTCATCCTTTGATCTCTGTGATATTTAACTTGGTTGACGACATTTTTAGCTTAAGTTTGTCATGCATATCAACATACTTTAATATGCCAATATTATAGACACAAGATATTAAAATAGAAGAACAAATAAATTAACTGGGTTATTAAAACAATGAATTGTTGCACAGTAGTTAAAGAACAAGATCTGCATGGATTAAGAAATAATTCTTATAAAAGTAAGTTTCAAAAAAATAGGAAAAATTTGCTACTGTATGCAAAATTTTAAACACAAAATGAGATTATACATTGCTTGTGAATCATTTATGCACAAAGAAAAAGCCTGGAAATTTATGCAAAAATAAGGGGGTATAAAAGATATTATAAAGGAAAGAGAGAGTCTAATCACAAGTAAGCCCCCCAAAAATATTCAGACAATATTCCAAGGGCCTTGGAAAGTGGAAGGATTTTCAGTATTTGAGGAGAGATACCAGGGCATGCTTGAGAAATGAGGCATTCATTTTAGAAAGATCATCCTGGCTTCTGTGTAAAGAAGAAATTGAATGGGGAAAAGATTGGAAGAAAAGAAATCAGTTACTAGGCTGAGCATTAATCCAGATGAGAAAAAATTGAAGCCTGAACTAGAGTAGTTTATGAAGATACAGATAGATAGATTAGATATATAGATGGATAAAGATATAGATCAAGTCTACTGATTTTAACATTATGCAAGGTGTACATGTATCAAACATTACATAGTACCCCAAAATATGTACTATCTTTATGTTTTTATTTTGAAAAAGAAATTTAATTAAAAAAGTAAAAACTAATGATAGTAGATACGTTATAGTTTATATCTGGAATGTGTTCAAATGCTCATTGTTGAAATCTTGGTCCCCAATGAAGCAAAATTCAGAGGTGGGGATCCTGGGAAGTAATTAGATCATAAGGACTCTGATATCATCCATAGATTACTTTACTGATGGGTTAATAATTTGATGATATTATCAAGAGATAGCAGAAACTGTAGGAAGTGGGGTCTAATTAAAGGAAGTAAGTCATTACGGGAATGCTCTGGAAGGATATACACTGTCCCCAACCCCTTCTCTCTCTCTGATTCCTGGCCTTTTAAAGTGAGCAACTTTGTTCTGCTACACCCTCCCTACCATTATGTTCTGCCTCACAAAATACCATAGTAAAAGGGCCAAGCAACTATGGATCAAAACCTCTGAAGTTATGAGCTAAAATTAATCTTTCCTCTTTTAGCTTGTTTTTCTCAGGTGTTTTGTCATAATGACAGAAAGAAAATATTAGAAAAGTAAGGGGGACTTCAATGGCACATAAGCTCCCAAAAGGAATTCAGAAAATCCCAAGGGCAGTGGATAGTCTTGGAAGGATTTTCAGTGTTTAAAGAGGTACAAGGGCATGCTTGGGAAACCAGGTTTGCATTTTAGAATGTAATCACAAAGTAAATTGGTACCAAAAGTGGGACTGTCATTTGACTTATAGGACCAGTGATTTAGAAGTATTGAGAGGTGTATCATGAGAGGAATTTGGGGATGCAAGCTAGAGAAATTCTAAAATGTCATAAATGGAGCTTAGCAGACAATTCTACGAGGAATTTGGAAGATCACAATAGGAATGTGGAGAGTAAAGACTGCTCATGAGGGTTCAGATGGGAATGAGGATTCAATTTCAAGTTGGAGTAGAGGCCATTTGTATTACATTCTGGCAAATAAGTTGTCTACATTTCATTCTTTCCTTGACACTTTGTCTGAGCCTATGTTTAAAGGTGATAATCTAATAAATTTGGCAGAGGAAATCTCAAAGTAGCACAGCTTTCAGACTCGCATGGCTACTGCTGCATAATTTTGGCCAGGTTTAAAATGAAAATTGGAAGCAAAAAGCAGAAAGATCTGAAAAACTTAGTTTGTCTAGAAAAGTGCATGTAAAATCAGTGTTACAAAAGGTGTGTTTGCAGAATAGATCAGTGCCATTAAAAATAAGCTAAGCATTTTGCACAGGGATAATAGGAAAGATTCCTTAAAGACATCCAACATACTGGTTGGGACTTGATCCACTGCAGGCTCAAGGGTGTAAAAGAGTAAACGTATTTGTCAGACTTTGCTTTGAAAAGAGAATGCCGGGCACAATTCTCCCACTGTGCCAGCCAGGAAGTTGTATTCTAATGAATCATTTCACCACACTCAGTCACATAGGCCCTCAGAAGCTATTTTAGCCATCATCCAAAGGGGAGCTGGCTACTATTTGAGTTCACAGATGTCAGCATCATCTAGGTGGTACTTATTTTGGAGTCATGTAGAATGCAAAAAGTTATAAGGTAATGGAGACTTCCACTGAGATTTTTTTTTTTTTTAAAGTCTGAGAATCCAGGCAGTATGTGACAGAATAAAAATTCCTGTGTATGGCTCCTGAAAGAGTGACACGAAGCTTGGAGAGAGAAGCTGAAGCTACAATGGAGATTCCAGGAAGTTACAGATATCAAGAACCTGGAATACCTGCCAAAATAGTAAATCAGCCCAGCCCTAGAGAAAGGCCATGTGGGCTTCAACCAATTAGGTTACAGAGGTAGGGTTGCCTATGCTCTTTGGGGCCCATAGTTCACCACTATGTGCCCCAGATACCAGACATGGAGCTACAGTATTTAATGTTTCTCCTGTTGGGTTTTGTTCTGACTCTTATTCAATCTTTCTTTTATATTGTCTGTTTCTCACTTTTGGAATGGGAATGTTTACATTAGGCCTGATTCACTATTTTATATCATTAATTATGTAATTTTCTCTTTTATTTTTAAAAGGGCCAATAGCTAAGAGTTTCTATGAGTTTCAGAGGAGTCTTTGAACTTGGATTTCCAAGTAATGCTGAAAATGTTAAGATGATGGGGACTCTTGGAAACAGACTCAGTGAATTGGGCATGAGTCTTAGGGGATTATGGACAGAATGTTATAGTTTGGATCTAAAATGTTCTCCCAAGACTGATGTGTTAAAGGCATGGTCCTTAATGTAGCAATACTCAGTAGTGATTGTATCATGAGGGCTCTGATCTCATCAGTGGATAAATACATTGTTAGATTCATAAATGAATGGACAATTGGCAGGTGATGGAAACGGTAGTGTGGGGCTGAGTTGGAGGAAGTAGATACCTGAGGGTGTGCCTGGAAGTATATTTCTAATCCCCAGTCCTTTACTTGCTAACTCTGCTTTCTATTCCCCATATGGTGAACAGCTTTATTCTGCTATCCTTTACTCCCTATGATATTCTGCTTCACTGCAATCCCATATTGATGGGGTCATATAACTATGGACTGAAACCTCTGAAACTATGAGCCAAAATACATCTTTCCTCCTTTAAGTTTTTTTCCTCAGATATGTTGTCATAAACATGCAAAGCTGACTAACATAAAATATTTAAAAAGGAGGAAAGTAAGAAAGTCTGAAAGACATAGAGACCTAATGACAAAGGACTCAATTGGTTTGATTAGTCAGATGAAGAATGGGGAAGAAATAAGAATAAATTAAGCCTCTTATGATGTGATCAATCCTTTACATCTAACAGTTTACAAAAAATATGAACTACTAAAAATGTGTTACATTATACCATAGAAAAGCCATTAGTAAAATCCAGATGGTGGGGCACTTCACACAACAAAGCTCTCAAGCTCTTCAATAGATAATCCTAAAAAGGGAAAAAATATAGTGTAGAGGTAGAAACAATCAGTGCTACCTGTGGACTTCTTGGCAGTTGGGAGATACTTTGGTTATCACAACTGGGAAAGTGCTATTGATATCTAGAGGATAGAGGCCAAAGATGATGATACTTGTCCACTTTTATGCAGAATGATTGATTCCCTTAAATAATCATTGGTCTCAGAATGTCAGTTTTGGCTCAGAAACTGCTACAGATCATAAAATACTTAAAAGGCATATCACCCAACTGTGATTTGTGGTTCTTCATATTAAAACAAATACAAACAAACATGATATTTATAAGGGATTTAAATATTTATCAGATATTTGATAGTATTAAGAAATTATTATATTTTAGATATGAATATGTTATTATAGTTTATTCATTCATCCATTGATTTCTGGGGATTGACACCAGTAACACTCTACCACTGACCTATATCCATAGACCTTTTAATTTATTTTTATTGTATTTTGAGACAGGGTCTTGCTCAGCTGCCCAGTCTGTCCTCAAACTTGTGATCCTCCTTCATCAGTCTCTTGAGTCACTGGAATTATAGGCATGTGCCATTGGCTGATCTGGTATTCACAGTTATAAAACAATTCATATTGTTTTAATTTAATTCATATGCTTGTTAATTAAATCAAATAAGGTTTAGGATTTGTTTCAAAATATTATGTGAGGGTAAATATAGGGGTACAATTGATGTATTCTAGGCCTGGCTGGATACATGGGAATTTATTATTCTATTCACTTCTCTGTATGTTTAAAAGTATGCATAATATAAAAATGAACCCATCTTTCTGCTTTGCAAAATATCATTTACTAAAAGGAATATAAATAATTAGTCTTTTTTTCCACCCTCCTTGTCCTTTATTATATTTCTTTCTTTTAATGAATTAATAGCATACATACTCTTTTAACTTATCATATTGTATTGAACATTTTTTCACATGATTAAATATTTTAAAAGAATTACTTTCAAAAGCTTTTTGATATTCACAGTGTACAGATACCATTTTCCCCTATAAAAAAACATAAAATGTATATGTGTCCATATGCATAAGGAGCTTTAATCATTTCCTGAAGTTAATATTTTTAATGTAAGTTAATATCTTCAATATAAGTTAATATCTTTAATGTCTAGGGAAGGACTATGGCAGAAGAGGGGTACACAGAACTCATCTTTTTCGCCATGAAAAAGAACCAAAGTAACGTGTGTAACTGCATAAAAGGTGAGTCAATGTTGTTGAGCACAAAAAATTCAACTCTAGAATGCCCAAGACATGATGAAATTCATATGGTAGGGATAATAATATCATAAGAAGAAGCAGAGTTCTCTGACATCTGGCATCTAGAACCATCACTATAAAAGAGTAATTCTGCCCTCTGAGGGGGTAAAGGTAAACGAGAGTCACATCTTGGTGCAGAAACTTGCACCAAGAGACATAGCCTAAATAAATTAAGAAACCTGGGGTCTCCATAGAAGGCTAATTATAGAGAAGAATTTCATTGCCTCTCCCACAAAGTTCACAGAGTGCTATATCTAGAAGCTGTTTTGAGAAGGATCCTGTTGTATAAGATTACACTGCTCTTGGGATCAGCAATCCATGCATGTTCACATCTCTGGGAACTTGCAGACACTCCACTACTTTGATTGAGTGGAAAATGCCTCCAAAACAGAGTCCTGACTTGGGGGAAAGATTCTAACATAAATCAGCTGTGATATCTATGCTGTGGGAAACAGGACACACAGAGAAGAATGGAGGACACTGCCTTCTAGAATCTGTGAATTGGCAAGCCTGTCCCTGAGACATGAGGAAATACTGGTCACCACTGGTTTTATATGGGGGCCAGGAATAACTAAAGTTAAGAGTGGGAAAAGTTAAGAGTGGGAAAGTGGCAAATTGTGTAGTTTCCCTCCATAACTTAGTGATTCAATTGCACCCCCTTCTCTGTCCTCGGAGGCTTCTGGAAATTTGCCATACCTTTGGCATTTGCTCTGCCCCAGGGTAGGAAACCTGGGAACCTTTAAAGGAACTATATGCCCTGTATAGCTGACATTCTGCCCTATCTGGTTGAGCAGGAGGGACCCACCATGATTTTGGTATCTGCTCATACTTGAGGTTTGTAGCCTGGAAAGCTCTGGAGGAATGTGTATGTGGCATGGTGCATGTTTTACCCTGACTTGTTTCTTTTTCTTTTCTTTCTTTCTTTCTTTTTTTTTTTTAGAGGATGAAAAGTTTATTTTGGGTTCAGTCCATGGTTGCCCAACTTCATACTCTGCATACTCTGGGCCTGCGGTGAGGAAAAACATCATGGCAGAAGGGCATGGCAGAGGAAAGCTAATACTCAGGAAGTAGAGAGAAGGAGGAGTCAGGGTGACCTACCTTCTCTAGCCATGCCCTACCTACCTACAGTTACTGCTCAATTATTAATTTGTCAAGTGTATTAATCCACTGATTAGGTTACAGCTTTCAGAACCTAATCATTTCACCTCTGAACATTCCCACACTGTCTATCACTTAAGTTTATTGGAGGAAACCTCATATCCAAGCCACAACATTTCATCTCTGGCTCTCCAAATCTCATGTCCATCTCCCAATGCACAGTGCACTAAGTCCATCTGCACTAGTTGGAATAGCCTCAATAGCTTCCTCATTGCCCAAAAGTCAAGTCCAAAGTTTCCTCTGAGACTTAAGGCAAATTCTTAGCTGTGAGCCCCTATAAAACTCAAAATCAAGTCATATTCATCCAATATATAACGGCACAAAGTAAACATTCCCATTCCAAAAGAGAAATAGGGGCGTAGAAAGAAGAGACGGGACCAAAGCAAAACCAAAATCCGGCTGGGCAAACAAGTTCTGTAGCTCCATGTTCAACTTCTGGGGCACATGGCAGTGAAATGTTCTCTCAAAGGGCTTGTGTAGCTCTGCTCCTGTGACCTTGTCAGTTGCAGTCCACATAGTTTCTCTCTTAGCCTGACTCTGTCTGCAGTCAGCAGCTTTCCTCAGCAGACATTCCTTGTTACTGATATCTTTCAACCCCAAATGTCTCCATTCCAGCTTTGGCTTCACCTCCAAAGCTTTATGCATCACTTTCTCATGGGCTGACTACAAGGATTCAGACTCTCATACACTTTTCCTTGCTTCCCAGGATTTCCTATGAAATCTCAGTGGAAGGCTTCAAAATTCCAGCATCCTGTATTCCTGAAGAGCCAGCACTATATGAACAATGCCAAGGTCTGCCACCAGATCCAGAGTTATCCAGTTCCCCTTGGACCATGGCTACTGCAGCCTTTGAATACCTGGGAAGCTGAGCATGGTGATCAAATCCTGGAGAAACAACTTCCTACGCACCCCTGGGTGAGCACTATGCTCCCATGGTCTTTTCTTTTTCTTTTTCCTTTTTTTTTTTTTTTACATATTGAAATTATTTATTTTGGATTTTGTTCTTTTTATTTGTTTGTTTGTTTTAAATTTTTATTTATAGTAGTAGTATGTATTACAGTTCATACTATACATATAGAGCCTCTTTTTACACAAAACAGTTTGTATACAAAGTATATTCGTAGCATTCAAGTCTTCAATCATGTATTTAGAATAATAATATCTATCTTATTCAACCACTTTTTCTCCCCCCCTCCAGCTCCCTCCTTTCCCCTCCCTTCCCTTTGACCATTATAGTGTTCCTCTAATCCTCCTATGTACCCCCCACCAACAATACTGTGAACCGGCCTCCTTATATCAGAGGAAGGAACTGCTGCAGATTCAACATTTGCCTCACTCCCAAGCATACGCCCTGGAAGTTTCCAGACACAGGGTGCCACTTGGTTCAGCCTATATTCTGCCCCAATTACTTCAGTGATAAAAACCCAGTGTGTTTTGGCATTTTCCCCATCCCATTGCAGCCTAAAAGCTCTTCAGAGAACATATATCATGTACAGCCCACATTCTGCCCAATCTTATTTGGTAAGAATTGCCTGGCATAGGTCCCATTCTACTTATTCAAGGAGATATATAGCCAAGGGGAATTATAACTAGCTTCAGTCATGACCTTTACCCCCCCAACCCAGGGGGTAAAAAATCCCAGGAAAACTCCTTGCCTCTAGGACATATAACCCAAGAAGATATATAGAGAGGCTTAGATCAGTATAGCCTGTGATCATCTGTCTTCACTTGCATTTATGAGTACCTTGACTAGTAGGAATTTGTGATACACACACACACACACACACACACACACACACACAAACACATAAATACTTATACATATATGAAAAGACATTATATAACATTACACATAATGTTTTACATAAATATATACTATATATTTATATGTCAATATATATTATATATTTCTCTTCTCCATAAATTTTTAACCAGTTTATTATGTCCAGCCCAACTTGGAAAACTTGTGCTCAGCTTCAGGCAGAATCCAGTCCTGCTTCAGCCCTACTGGACACCTGTAGTTAAAGAATAAGCTTTCAGTTGTTGGCTTACCTCACACAGATACAATTAGGTTAATTCTGAAGACCTGCTCCCAGATAGATATCCTTACAATAGAAAGAGAGAAGAAAAACACATGGCTGCTGATACTGTATCTATGAAAGTTGCCCACCTTGATTGTAGCCCAAACTTTGTCAGATCATGTAGGGCTGACTGTATGACAATGAGCTATACTGGGGGTTGAGGGTGCTGGGATTCCAGCCCCAGTCTCTCACTATGAAACACTCAGATTTGCTCCAATTTCCTGTCAGAGAACAAAATCTTCAGGTCCTTTGCTACAATTGGAGCAACCACCAGCAGAATTTCTTTCAAGTCATGGTGCTACTGTGGAACCCACAAGCACACGATAGGGCTATCACTCCCATTGAAGTAGTAACCACAGAGGGTGCATTCCACATACTCTGCTGCCTACACCATATCTTCCTGATATACCAGAACATCTCCACTCTTAGAGGACATACAGAGGCAGTAATTCTCTCCAACTCCAATACAGCATGCACTGTACCCAAATCCATGAGTCACATCCAAAGAAGCTACAGGAAGACACTATGATGTCAAGTTGAAAATAAATACATAATTACAAAAAAAAAAAAAACAAAAATTGATACCCAAGATATCATTGGGAGACAGCTGCATATCAAGAAACCATCAAATAAAAGTATAAGAAATATCCATCCTGACAGATGCACCATCTAAACACAAAAACCCACAAATATGAAAAAAGTTAATCTGACACCACCTATGGATCATAATTCTCCAATAACATATCCCAAAGATACTGTAGTGGATGAGATACCACACAAAGAATTTGAAACAAATTTTTAAAAAAGGTTCAATGAAATCCAAGATAATACAGATAAACAGTTAAATGAATTAAGGAAGACAATGCATAATATGAATAATACATTCAATAAAGAGAGATTTTGTAAAAGAATGAAGCAGAAATGTCAGAAATGAAAAGTTTAGTAAGGGAGATACAAACCTCAGTTTAAAACCTCAACAACAGACTAGATCAAACAGATAAAAGAATATTAGAGCTTGAAGTAAAAATATAATATTCAGACAAAATTGGAAAAAAATAAGAAAGAACAAGAGAATATTTGATGTCTCAGTGACACCATTGAAAGGTTAAATATCCCACTTATGGACATACCTGAGGGAGAAGAGTTACAGTTTGAGGGTATAGAAAACCTATCTAATAAAAATAATAACAAAAATTTCCCAAATCTTGGGAAAGACATGGGTATTCATGTACAGGTGACATTCAGAACCCCAGATAGGCATGATTAGAAAATCTCTCCACAGCATAATGTTTTAATTGACAAAACTACAAGACAAAGAAAGAATATTAAAATCTGCAAGAGAGAAGCACCAAATTATGTTTAAAGTCAAACCCATCAAATTAACAGACTCTCAGCATAAACCCTTAAGGACAGGAGGACATTGGATAATGTATTTTAAGTCCTGAATTAAAAAACCCACTGACCAAGATTAATACACCCAGCAAGGATATTCTTTAGATTTTAAGAAAAAATAAATATTATAAGCATAAACTAAGTCCATTAATGAACACTAGAACAGCATTACAAAACTTTCTTAAGGGAATCCTATACCCAGAAGAAGAATAAAGATAATCACTATCATGACAGCACATGAAAGGATAAATACCATTAGGAAAGTAGATGTACAAATGAGAAATAGAAGAATCAAACATTGTCAATACCTTTAATAAGGATATCAGAGGAACAGCTTAATTAAAAAATATGCAAAATAACTAGAAGAAAAGCAACAAATTACAGGAATAAGTATGTATATTTAAATAATAACTCTGAATGTGAATTGTCTTAATTCTCCAATTAGAAGAGCGATTGGCTGAATGGATTAAACAAACAAGACCAAACAATATGATGCATACAAGAAACTCACCTTATTTGCAAAGACACATACAGACTAAATGTGAAAGGGTAAACTATAATGTTCCAAGCAAATGGAATCCAACAGCAATCAGGAGTAGCTATACTTATATATGACAAAATAGATTTTAAGACATAATCAAAAGAAACAAAGAAGGTCAGTATTATGGTTAAGAGGTCAATTCATCCAGAAGATGTAATGATTATTAATCTATGTGGACCTAATGATGGAGCACTGAATTTTACCAAGCCAACACTATTGGGCATAAATGGAGAGATAGACACCAATACAATAATACTTAGGGACTGGATGGCTACACTGCTAAATTTTACCAAAACTTTAAAGAAGAACTTATACCAATAGTCTTCAAACTATTCCATAAAATATAGATGAAATATAGAATGGGAAGAAACTAAAAGCATTTCCTCAGAGAACAGGAATAAGAGAAGTATACCCACTCTCACCATTTTCATTCAATATGGAACTAAAAGAATTAGCCAAAACAATTAGGCAAGAGAAATAAATAAAATATGTACAAACAAAATAGGAAACAAGAAATTCAAATTATCCCTGCTTACAGATGATATAATTATTTTTGTAGAAAACCCAAAAGACTATTACAACTGATAAACAAATTCAGTAAAATAGTGAGATTCAAATCAACATATAAAAATCAGTAGCTTTTCTATACATTAATAATGATCTCACTAAGAAAGAAATCAGGAACATAATACCATGCACAATAGGTACAAAAAAATCAAGCCAAACAAAAAGTAGGAACACAACTATCTAACAACATGAATGATCTTTACAATTCTACAATGCAAATAATTATAAAACACTGAAGAAAGAAATTGAAGAAGACAATAATAGAAAGACCTCACAAATTCATGGATTGAGAGAATATTGTAAACATGGCCATAGTACCTGAAGCAATCTATATATTCAATGTAATTTCATAAAAACACTGATAAAATTCTTCAGAGAACTAGAAAAAAAATTCTAAAATTCACATGGAAGCACAAAATACCCTTAATAGCCAAGGCAATACTTAGCAAAAAGAGCAAAGCTGCAGGTATCATAATACCTGATTTCAGGTCATGCTACAGAGACATAGTAACTAAAACAGAGTGCTCTTGGCATAACAACAGACAAGTGAGGCAATGGAACAGAAGAGAGGATCCAGAAATAAGTCCACATATTTTCAGGCAACTGATTCTCAGTGAGGGTGTCAAAATTATACATTGGAGAAAGGATAGCTTCTTCAACAAATGGTGTTGGGAAAACTGAATATCCTTATGTAGAAAACCAAAACTGTCTCTCACCTGTATAAAATTTAACACAAAATGTATCAAGGATCTTAATCTAAAAACTGAAACTTTGAAACTATAAGAAGAAAGCATGGGGGAAACTCTTCAAGACATAACAATTTCCTCGTTAAGACTTCCAAAGCACAGGAAACAAAAGCAAGAGTTGATGAATTGTTATATCAAATTAAGAAGCTTCTGCACAGCAAAGGAAACAATGCACAGAATGATGAGACAGAATGGAAGAATGGAAGAAAATTTTTGCCACCTATTCATGTGATGGAGGGTTAATATCCAGAATACATAAAGAACTTGAGAAAAACCAACAAAAAATGAGCAATCCAGAAAAAAAAAAAGGGGGGGGGGGCAAATGATAGAACAGACATTTCTCAAAAGAAGAAACACAAATGGCCAATAAGTATATAAAAAATTCTCAATCTTTAGTCACCAAGAAAATGCAAATCAAACTACAATGTATTTCATCTCACCCCCATTAGAATGGCTTTTATCAAACAAATATGTATAACAAATGCTGGTGGGGATGTGCAGATAAATGAACCCTCATACACTGTGGATGATAATGTAAATTAGTACAACCATTGTGGAAAACTCTGTGGAGCTTCCTCAAAAACTAAAACCAGAACTACCATATGATCCAGCTATCTCATTCTTTGGAATATATCTGAAGGTAATAAAATCAGTACACAAGAAAACAACTGCATACTCTCATTAATTGTGGCACTATTCACAATAACCAAGATATGGAATGAGCTTAGGTGCCTGTCAACAGATGAATGGATGAATGAAATCCTGTTGATTGCAGGGACAAGAATGGAACTGGAGGATACCATGTTAAGTGAAATACACCAGACACAGACAAGTATCATGTTTCCTCTCATATGTGGAAATTAAAAAAGAAAAGAAAAGAAGGCAAAACAGAATGATCTGAAAGTAGAAGTGCTATAGGATTATTAGAGAATGGGAAGGAGAACTTTGAGGGTGAGGAGAGGATGAAGTGAGGGAGAAGGTGGATGAATATGATCAATATAGATATATATGAAAATATCACAATGAATCTCATTAATTTGTATAATTTATATGCAGAATAATTATAATAGCATTTACTTAATAATTATTGAATTAAATGAAGTAATATATAAAGTTATTAGTATAACCTACTGCTCTGTAATTCTTGAAAATTATATTTTTAAATCATTCTAATGAAAACTTTTTTTTACAATTTTATTGTAGATGCTATTATTTAACAAACTTTTCTAATGAACTAAGTATTTCTAAGTATAATGAGATTTCATTTTAATGTGTATTCTTTTGTTTCTTAGTAAGGTTATGTTTTTCATATATCAAACCTTTGTTTTTTCTCTGAGATCATATCTTTGTTTCTGCCTAATTTTCAATGTTAGTTGTTTTCATATTAATTTAACAGAATATTTTATTATATTAAAATCATTGCCAAGTGACATTAGATTAAAACACTCTACCCGGTTTTCCCCCTTGATTTTTAGTTCTGTTTATGGTACATTTGGCACATAATAATTAGTAATTTTTAAGTACTATGCTCCATTATTTTTTTCATCTTTAAAGTGTTTTTTGCATAAAATTCTGCTACTATCATAATATTATCTAACTGCATTTTGGTATTTTAAAAAATAGTTCTATTTAGCTTTTAATTTGTTTAAATCCTTGTTATAAATTTTTCTAAATAATTATTTACCTTAGCACCAGTTATTAATTGTTTATTAATTCATGCTACCCAATATTATCTTAAACAATCAGTAATATATAATAATAGAAACTGTTTTGTGCAAAAGACTCAATTTAACTTTCAAATTTACATTTTATTACTGATGCATTTTTGTTATGTTATTTATTAAATTATACATAATTTGTTATATGTTAAAATGTATTTTATATTTTATACATTTTGGAATATTTTAATATTATGTTGTTATAATTCAAAGTATTTTGCCCATTTTTTCTTATGATTCCTGGAATCAATCATTGAAGTTTTTAAATTATCTTAGTAGCTTCTTAAAATTGCCTCAGATATATGAAGAATTTGGGGGTTGTTCAACATCTTCAAATTTTCTCGATTAGATGAACGGTTTACCTCTGCATACTTTTAATTTTTGTTGTGAATTCTACTGAGTTTAATATTATATCATATTATATTTTGAGTCTGGTTATAGATATTTTATTTGATTTATGTGATAAGTTAATTTTCTTCTAATAAAGCAAAATATAATACTTTAAAATACTTATAGCCATCTTTGTGACAATTACATACCAGGTTTTTGGCTATGTTAGAATAAAATCTCTAGAATTCAAATATAGATCACAATATTACTTCCTTTTGATAGCATAATTTTTTGACTGAACATTTAAAGAAAGCTGAAATTCAACAAATTGGGTAAAATTGCATCTGATAACACTCTCCAAAAAAACACTAAAACCAACAAAACTGAATCACTAAATTCACAATTATCTAAAATCTATATTTTTAAAAATATTTATTTATTTGTTTTTTTAATTGTGGTCGTACACAATGCCTTTATTCTTTTTTTTTTTTGCCCCCTCCCTCCCCATTGGCCATTCTAATGTTCCTCTAATCCTCCTATGCTCCCCATCCCAACCCGACTGTGAATTGGCCTCCTTATATCAGAGAAAACATTTGGCATTTGGCTTTTTGGGATTGGCTAACTTCACTTAGCATTATATTCTCTAACTCCATCCATTTACCTGCGTATGCCATGATTTTATTCTCTCTTATTGCTGAGTAATACTCCATTGTGTGTATATACCACATTTTCTTTATCCATTCATCTACTGAAGGGCATCTAGGTTGGTTCCACAGTTTAGCTATTGTGAATTGTGCTGCTATAAACGTTGATGTGGCTGTGTCCCTGTAGTATGCTGTTTTCAAGTCTTTTGGGTAAAGACCAAGGAGTGGGATAGCTGGGCCATAAGGTGGTTTCATTCCAAGTTTTCCAAGGTATCTCCATACTGCTTTCCATATTGGCTGCGCCATTTTGCAGTTCCACCAACAATGTATGAGCGTGCCTTTTTCTCCACATTCTCTCCAACATTTATTGTTGTTTGTGTTCTTAATAGCTGTTATTCTGACAGGTGTGAGATGAAATCTTAGCGTGGTTTTGATTTGAATTTCTCTAATTGCCAGAGAGGTTGAGCATTTTTTAATGTATTTGTTGATTGATTGTATATCTTATTCTGAGAAGTGTCTGTTCAGTTCCTTGGCCCATTTATTGATTGGGTTATTTGTTTTTTTGGTGTTAAGATTTTTGAGTTCTTTATATATTCTAGAGATTAGTGCTCTATATGACTTGCATGTGGTAAAAATTTGCTCCCAATTAGTAGGCTCTCTGTTCACCTCATTAATTGTTTCTTTTGCTGAGAAGAAGTTTTGTAATTTGAGTCTATCCCATTTATTGATTCTTGGTATTAATTCTTGTGTACAGGATTCTTATTAAGGAACTTGGGGCCTAATCCAACATGTTGGAGATTAGAGTTTACATTTTCTTCTATTAGGTGTAGTGTCTCTGGTCTAATTCCTAGATCCTTGATCCACTTTGAGTTGAATTTTCTGCATGGTGAGAGATAGAGGTTTACTTTCATTTTATTGCATATGGATTTCCAGTTTTCCCAGCACCATTTGTTGAAGAGGCTATCTTTTCTCCAATATACATTTTTGGCACCTTTGTCTAATATAAGATAACCAAAATTATATGTGTTAGTCTTTGTGCCCTCTATTCTGTACCATTGGTCTACCAGCCTATTTTGGTGCCAATACCATGCTGTTTTTTACTATTGCTCTGTAGTATAATTTAAGTTCTGGTATAGTGATGCCACCTGCTTCACTCCTCTTACTGAGGATTGCTTTAGCTATTCTGGGTCTCTTATTTTTCCAGATGAATTTCATGACTGCTTTTTCTATTTCTATGAGGAATGTCATTGGGATTTTGATTGGCATTGCATTAAATCTGTATAGTGCTTTTGGTAGTATGGTCATTTTGACAATATTAGTTCTGCCTATCAAAGAACAGGGTAGATCTTTCCATCTTCTAAGGTCTTCCATAATTTCTTTCTTTAGTGTTCTGTAGTTTTCATTATAGAGGTCTTTCATGTCTTTGGTTAAGTTGATTCCCAAGTATTTTTTTTTTTTTTTTGATGCTATTGTAAATGGGGTAGTTTTCCTCATTTCCCTTTCAGAGGATTTGTCACTGATATATAGAAATGCCTTAGATTTATGGGTGTTGATTTTTTATCCTGCTACTTTGCTGAATTCATTTATGAGTTGTAGAAGTTTTCTGGTGGAATTTTTTGGGTCTTCAAGGTATAAAATCATATCATCAGCAAATAATGATAATTTGAGTTCTACTTTACCTATCTGTATCCCTTTAATTTCTTTCGTCTGTCTTATTGCTCTGGCCAGCATTTCAATTACCATGTTTAATAGAAGTGGTGAAAGAGGGCATCCCTGTCTTGTTCCAGTTTTTAGAGGGAATGCTTTTTCTCCATTTAGAATAATGTTGGCCTTGGGATTAACATATATAGCTTTTACAATATTGAGATACGTTCCTGTTATCCCTAGTTTTTCTAGTGTTTTGAGCCTGAAGGGGTTCTGCATTTTGTCAAATGCTTTTTCTGCGTCTATTGAGATAATCATATGGTTCTTATCTTTGAGTCTATTGACGTGATGAATTACATTTATTGTTTTCCGTATGTTGAACCATCCTTGCATCCCTGGAATGAACCCCACTTGATCGTGGTGTACTATATTTTTGATATGTGTTTGTATCCATTTTGCTAGAATTTTATTGAGAATTTTTGCATTTATGTTCATTAAAGATATGGGTCTGAAGTTCTCTTTTTTGGATGTGTCTTTGCCTGGTTTGGGGATCAGAGTGATGTTGGCCTCATAGAATGAGTTTGAAAGTGCTCCCTCTTTTTCTATTTCCTGAAATAAATTGAAGAGCATTGGTATCAGTTCTTCTTTGAAGGTCTTGTAGAACTTGGCCGTGTATCCATCTGGTCCTGGTCTTTTCTTGGTTGGTAGGCTTTTGATGGCATCTTCTATTTCGTTGCTTGAGATTGGTCTGTTCAAATTATGTATATCATCCTGCTGAAGTTTGGGCACATCATACAACTCTAGAAATTTGTTGATGCCTTTGGTGTTTTGTATTTTGTTAGAGTACAAGTTTTCAAAATGATTTTGAATTATTTCCTGTATTTCTGTAGTGTTTGTTGTGATATTTCCTTTTTCATCACATATGTTAGTAATTTGAGTTATCTCTCTCCTTCTCTTTGTTAGCCTGGCTAAGTGTCTGTCAATTTTATTTATTTTTTCAAAGAACCAACTTTTTGTTTTGTCAATTTTTTCAATTGTTTCTTTTGTTCCAATTTCATTAATTTCAGCTCTGATTTTAATTATTTCCTGTCTTCTACCACTTTTGGTGTCAGATTGTTCTTCTTCTTCTAGAGCTTTGAGATGTAATTTTAAGTCATTTATTTGCTGACTATTTTCTTCTTTTGAGGAATGAACTCAATGCAATGAACTTTCCTCTTTGCCTTCATAGTGTCCCAGAGATCTCGATATGTTGTGTCTGTGTTCTCATTCACCTCTAAGAATTTTTTAATCTCCTCTTTGATGTCATCTGCAACTGATTGTTCATTCAGTAGCATATTATTTAGTCTCCAGGTGTTGGAGTAGCTTTTTTTCTTATTTTATCATTGATTTCTAATTTCATTCCATTATGGTTGATAGAATGCACGGTAGTATCTCAACTTTTTTGTATTTGCTCAGAGTTGTTTTGTGGCCTAGTATATGGTCTATTTTAGAGAAGGTTCCATGTGCTGCTAAGAAAGTGTATTCACTTGTTGAAGGATGAAATATTCTATATAAGTCAGTTAAGTCTAAGTTGTTTATTGTATTTTTGAGTTCTATAGTTTCTTTGTTCAGCTTTTGTTTGGAAGATCTATCCAGTGGTGAAAGGTGTGTGTTAAAGTCTCCAAGGATTATTGTGTTGTGGTCAATTTGACTCTTAAATTTCAGGAGAGTTTGTTTGATGAACACGGATGCTCCATTGTTTGGGGCATATAATTTATAATTGTTAAGTCTTGTTGGTGAATGGTCCCTTTGAGCAGTATATAGTGTCCTTCTTTATCCCTTTTGATTGACTTTAACTTGAAGTCTACTTTATTTGATATGAGGATGGAAACCCCTGCTTGTTTCCTCTGTTCATATGAGTGGTAGGATTTCTTCCAACCTTTTACCCTCAGCCTATGGATGTCTTTTCCTATAAGATGAGTCTCTTGGAGGCAGCATATTGTTGGGTCTGTTTTTTTGATCCAATCTGTTAGTCTATGTCTTTTGATTGTGAGTTTAGGCCATTAACATTCAGAATTATTATTGAGATGTGTTTTATATTCCTAGCCATTTTTGTTTATTTTTGGTATTTACTTTGACATGGTTTCTCTTCTGATTGTTTTTTTTCCTTTAGTGTAATACCTCCCTCTGTTGATTTTCATAATTGTTTTTCTTTTCCTCTTCATGGAATATTTTGCCAAGGATGTTCTGTAGTGCTGTCTTTCTACTTGTAAATTCTTTTAACTTTTGTTTATCATGGAAGGTTTTTTATTTCGTCCTCAAATCTAAAGCTTAATTTTGCTGGGTATAAGATTCTTGGTTGGCATCCCATTTCCTTCAGAGCTTGAACTATGTTGTTCCATGATCTCCTAGCTTTGAGTGTCTGAATTGAAAAATCTGCTGTGATACAAATTGGTCTCCCCCTATATGTGATCTGATTCCTCTCTTTTGCAGCCTTTACAATTCTATCCTTGTTCTGTATGCTAGGCATTTTCATTATAATGCGTCTTGGTGCAGATCTGTTGTAATTTTGTACATTTGGTGTCCTATAGGCCTCTTGTATTTGGTTTTCCAATTCATTCTTCATGCTTGGGAAATTTTCTGATATTATCTCATTGAAGAGGTTGTGCAGTCCTTTGGTTTGAAACTCTGTGCCTTCCTCTATCCCAATTATTCTTAGATTTGGTCTTTTGATGCTGTCCCATATTTCTTGGATGTTCTGTTCATGGTTTCTTACTATCTTCATTGTGTGGTCAACTTTATTTTCAAGATTATATACTTTGTCTTCATTGTCTGAAGTTCTTTCTTCCAGTTGATCTAGTCTGTTGGTAATGCCTTCAATTGTGTTTTTTATTTGGTTAATTGTTTCCTTCATTTCAAGGATTTCTGACTTTTTTTTCCCCCAGAGTTTCTATCTCTTTTTTGAAGTAATTTTTTGCTACCTCTATTTGCTCTCTTATATCTTTGTTGTAGTGGTCAATTTTTGCCTGTATTTGCTCATTTAGGTTATTCTTTGATTCACAGATCATTTTAATTATGAACCTTCTGAACTCCTTCTCTGACATTTCTTCAACTTTGCTGAGCATGGGTTCTGTTATTGTAGAATCCTGGTTTGTTTGGGGTATTTTCCTCCCCTGTTTTTTCATGATGTCTATTTGCTTTACTTTCTTGCAGTGTAGATCTGAGTTATTACAGTTTCTTCCCAATATTCTTATAATACCCTTGCAGGTTGTGTGTGCCTCCCCTTAGCACTGGACAATCACAACCTGCCGCTGACCCTCAAAGTATGCTACCTGGGGCTGTGTTCACACTGGTTGGTGTGGGCTGAACTGGTTGAGTCTGAGCTCCTGTGGTGGTCTGGGGCTAACCGCACTGGGGTTAAGGTCAGCGGGACTGCTCTGGGCCCACCTGGGCTCAGGCAGAGTTGGCAGATCTGTCCTTGCTGTCTCTTGCTCTGGGGTGGAGGTCAGCGGGACTGGATGGAGCCTGGGCCTGGGGGCACTCTGATGTAGGACCCCAGGACTGTCCTGGGCCCACCTGCACTCTATGCAGAGTTGGCGGGTCTGTCCTTGCTGTCTCCTGCTCTGGGGCTGAGGTCTAAGGGGCTGGTTGGAGCCTGGTAGCACACCAGTGGGTGTCAGCGGGACTACTCTGGGCCTGCCTGGGCTCAGGCAGAGTTGGCAGGTCTGTCCTTGCTGTCCCCATATCTAGGGCGGAGGTCCACGGACTGGATCACAATGCCTTTATTCTTTATTAAAAAAATATTTATTTATTTACTTTATTTGTACACAATGCAATGCATTTATGTTTACGTGGTGCTGAGGATTGAAACCGGGCCGCACACGTGCGAGGCGAGCACTCTGCCACTGAGCCACACCCCAGCCCAATGCTTAGGTGGAGGTGAGGATGGAATCCTGGCCGCACACGTGGTAGGCAAGTGCTCTACTGCTGAGCTACATTCCCAGTCCTAAAATCTGTATTCTTTATCTAAACTTTTCTTACCACAATATGATGATGGTATAATACCACAATTAGAAACACTGAAACTTAAGACTGGAAGTGAGAATCATTATTTCCAGCAATAGTAAAAATTTCTAGGTGGGAGTTTTAAAATAAAGTAGGTGAGTAAAAGTGGAGACGTCCTTTGGGAAGTGAACTGTGCACATTCAGATGGAGAAAAGCAGTAAAATAAACACTGCAGGAAGCCACATGGAAATGAGCTGTAATAACTGGTATCGGGATATCTGAAATCCACAAGATTCCCAAATCCCCTTTTCCTTTTCTCCAAGGAATACACTTTCTGTGTTGCTTATGGTATGTTTATATAGAGTAGCATTTTTCTCAGCTTAAATTTTTAAAAGTGTATCACACAAATGGAAAGGTTTTCTAAAAGTCTGTATGCCTTAAAAACTTCAAACCTAGTAAGAACAAGTGAAAACACTTTTCATACAATCCTTTTCTAGGCCAATAAAGAAAGTATTCACTTTCAAAAGCAGTATTATAAACTAATGTATATCAAATAAAAGCTGAATGTTGAGTGAACTATGAATATATGTCTTTAGTAAATAACTGGTTTTCAAGTAACTAGCATTTTTGCAACATTTGTTCATATGCTTAAATAATTATCACAATGGTAAAGTATCTAGGAGAAGAAAACTTTATAATAAATTTCCAGTTGAGTTATTGCAATGGACATGTTTAAAGAGATTTGAATCTTTATAATATCTTGTTCAGTTAGAGACCTAATCAAGTCCGCAAATCCTGCCTTTCTATAATGTAAGATAAATGATTAAGGGTCCATTTTCTTGTTAATTCCCATTAGCACTGATGAGAGCAAAGCACATGTATCAGAGACAGAAAAGATTCTAAGAACTAAGAAATATTATCTGTATTAAAGAGGTAAGGTATTTAAAATATCTAGACTTTGATAACACTTTCTTCACAATTGTCATCCTCTTAAGCTTAGTGCTGAAGGGTGTTGGCAATTCAAGCATTTGAAGGCATCCTTTTCCTCTAAACCAGTACTGAACTATTACTCCTGAATGATATGGAGGGAAGCTGTTCTGAAAATACTGTCACTGAGTTGTATCCAAAGCTCTTCTGCAAATACTGTCATCTACTTGTGGCCATTGAAAGTTTTAGAGCATGAGAAAAAGAAAGGTACATGAATACCAAATCACTCTCTAGCAACTTATGTCTAGTTCTGTATTTTATCTTTTCACTGAGGAACTGGCTCTTCCTGCATCCTGTTTTTCTGTTCTAGAAACAATTTTTAGGTCTTTCTGATAGTGGAGTGAAAGATTTTTGGAAGATGAAGAGGGGCAGGGCTCTGATGTAATAGGAATCCTTGTTTAGTCCTCTGGCTCCCAGGTAGTTAATAATTTTATCAAGTAAACACTTGTCCTTCACAATTTTATTTTCTGAAAGATGGCTTTGAAAGTCTAATTGTGGTTGGGGGGCATTGGGGCTAGTATTACCTGTCACTTTAAAACTTCCTTGTTAAAGAGCAGAAAGATATTGTTGCCAAGATGGATTAAGACTGGCAAAAATAGCAAATAAAATCCTAAATTAAGGAAGAGAGGGTAAATAAATTTTTAATCATACAAAATTTAATACTTATGTTAAGGAATGAAATATTACAAGTCATTTTATACAGAGTGAATTTACATCATAGCTGAAGTTCAAGTTGTGGAGCTTTGAGTGATATGATAATCACATTCCCCCCTTCAGTTGTATGAGGGGATTGAAATTTATATATTCAATAACTAGAAAAGAATCATAAAGGATCAGACCAGAAGAATCTGTCTCTCTCTATTTTTTGCTGTCACTCCCACAGTGATTTTAATATTTTCCCTATGTCTTTGCTGATTTCTCGTGCCAAACTCAAATGCAGACTGTTTTGAAATAAGTACTTTAAAGTGCATGGTTCTGAGCATACACACACATTTCCCAGGTACTACAATTTCATTTTAACACCAAAAACTGGGGGGAAAAAAGAGTGACTATGTCTCTTATTAGTTTTAAACTTGACTAAGCAGACTCATTATAAGTCTTACATTTAAATGATTATTATCAACTGACTCAGCCTTTATATCTTTCACAATTATGAAGGAAAAAAAGAATCTTTCACAAATAAAATTCATATCCAATTTACTTTATTTGTTGTTTTCAAATGTTTTGGGCAAATTTCTGGATAATCTGGTGGATTTTAATACATTTAATTCATATTAAACTGAACTAGTGATTTATGTGATAAATATATGATAAATATTCCTGGTGTAGTGGCCAGGAATCTTAACTTATTGAATTCTTTGCAGACAGTAATATGTGCATTATGTGAAAATTGTAAAGTAGCTATAATTCATATAAGTATCTTTAATATCTTATGAAGAAAATATAAAACTTAAATGAGGATAACTGGTCTTTTCTTGGATAAGGTCAAAGGTATGATAAATGTTTCTTCTCATTAAACAATTATATTGTAATCAAAAGAAAAATAATGCGGTAAATTGCTCTGGCTTTGTAAGTCTTTTCTACCTCTGTGTATAAACTGTGGTAGGCATCTCTCTCTTGTATTAAAATGAAACATAGTCATTCTAATTATAGTAATGTTTATCTTCTTAAAACTGAAATCTTAAAAATAAATTTTTATAAACATTTCAAAGGAAAGGAAAAATCTATTTACAATCAGTGCCTTTGTCAATAAACTGCAGTTAGGGACACTTATGTTCTGTTAACTGCTGACCAAATATTATGTTTAACTTTTCATGAGTGTTACAAATGATTTAGTAAAAACATTCATTTTTCTATTACACATTACCTATACTTATAAAATAGCAATATGTAGACTGTATTTTAAGCCATACATATTTATTTTGCGAATTGGAAATATTTTTCCTGATTAAAGCATACATGAAAAATTTAAATTTAAAAAAACAATATTGTGCCTTCTTGAGGTTGTGATTCCTATGGTTTTCTCTAGTCATCATTTCCTTAGGTATCTGTCACAAAGTTGGCAAAAACTTTTTAAAGATAACTTAGGGTATCTGAATTATAGAAAACCAATAAGCTATTTTCACACCTCTGGAATGCTGACTTTCCTCATTCTTCTTCACTGAATAATGCTACCCATGAAGGATATTCAAGCAATTTACCATTGCAAGTCCCACATCCCTCACAGTGTTTCAGTTAGGAGAAAGGTACCAAATCACCCATAAACCTCATTGGCCTTCCCTGCAACACCTGCTAAGCAGTTGACTTGGTTTCTCTTTCAATTTCTTGCTGATCAATCTTCCATTGCATAAACAACATTTACTGTTATATCCTAATAACTATCAAACCATTCCACACTGTTGAAATAATTGTTATGTTTTTGTTAATGCTTTGCATGAAATTTCATTCTGTAAGCCATTCTTACATGTGTTAAGAAGAAAGATTTTCCCACTGACTGTGAAACTAAGATAGTCATCAGAATACTTTACAAATATCATAATTTGAGAAACAAAATGCAGTTAAATATTATGAGTGCCATGAGTAATTTAGAATCAAATTTTCTGTGAATAAATGACTAAAGGATGAACATATTAGCCAAATTTAAAAAGGTGTTTTTTAAAAAAGAAAATCTTTTAGAAATTTGCTACACATTGAACGACTGACTGATCAAACTCTTACATTAAATAATCAGCAAAGTTAAAACCAACTTGGTATTAATCTGTATAATAAATCAATACTGACAACAATTATGAAGGCAGTGGTTCATGATCAAATTTATTCTAGGGTAACCACAAATCTTCTTGCTAGCCCTGCCTGCCCTCCTCCAGGGGGCGCCATCCACTTGCTAGTTTCTCTGTCTGATAACCTCTCCCTACCTCAGACTCTTGGAGGATCCCAACTGCACAACTTTATGAGGTTGCACTGAGAGAATTCTATTATTACTTAAGAATACCCAGGAAATTTGGCTTTATGTTTGATATTTTTTTTCTGTGTTTTGAAGGAGTAGAAATTTTAATTTTTTTTTTTTTTTGCATTAAGGAGTAAGATATATTTTATTAAATATATGTTTTATAATCTATATGGTGAAAATTTTAGAATTCTCTTTGAAATCATGAATCATTTGTCATGGAGGCTGTAGTAGTGAAGGGTGCAGTGGATTTTTTAAAAAATTTAAATTGGCAGTCCTGTCTTAACAATACTCACCTGGATTGAGAGTAATTAAAAAACAAAAAACAAAAAACAAAATCTGAACTTCAGTAGTACTCTTCTTTTGGCTACTTTTCTTTCACATTGAAATATGTGACAAAAAAATTGGAGTGGCAGTGTGTTAACATTAAGACAAAAAAATCTATGCTGCCCAGAATCCTCATCAGAAAGCTGAGAAGATGCTAGTACAGTTAGAGGGCAAAAGAATGAAATCTTAGAAAAAAATAGGGTTTCTGAAAACCTCTAGAGGTTATCTGTCTGCTTCATCCTGCTGGCTTCAGGCAAATTTTACCTAAACTATTGTAGGCAGATGGGTATCTGGACTGTTTTTAAAGATCTTGAAGGAAGCAATTCCATAATCTCTTAATATCCTCCTTTATATCTAATCTATATGTCCATTTAATTTAGTTTATCTTTGCAGACATGGATAATGTTACCCTTTACAATATAATTCATCATAACCTTGATAATTGAGATATTGTTTATATATGAAAGAAAAGATGACAATTTGCTTAGACATAAAATTATTTTGTTATAATTTTAAAGAAAGACTCTAACATTAATTGCCATGGTAAGAGAAACATACTTATGTATTTTAAGATCAACTGGAGCCAAAGAGCAAATTCCCATTTTAATGTGAAGGTAATGATCCTTTTGGAAGGACATTTAAGCTTTTTTTTTTTTTGGAAAGTTTGACTTCCAGACATGGACAGAATCTTTGCGCAATCCTAATTATAACTCTGAGATATGTGTAGAATTTTGGTTTTCAATGACTTCATATTTAGCATTCAATACTGATGGCATTGCAATTCAGTAACACATTCATCATTCTACCTATGCATTATTACACTTTTAATGATTATTATTATTGATAAAGGTGAACTAAACAATATTAATTCATTTTCAAAAAGTTTTAAGTCAAAGAAACTTACTTTTGTCTTTCTCAAATTTTTCTATGATTTTAACAAAAACACACTTACTTTATAATTTCAAAGACATTACTATAAAGTCATGACACATTAAATTATGTTAAGTAAAATGTGAATTCATGTAGTCTTTTTCTAAGCCATAAAATTAGTAGTGTGTGTTTGTGTGTGTGTTTTAAATAAAGCCATTGTTTGAAATTTGTCATGACTCATTTCTTTAGGGTTGGGCCAGCTAAATAATGCAAATGAGTAAAATTGGATGGGTGGGAAAAATCATCCACCAGAAATGTAATCCATTTTAATAATATTATACAAAATTACATTAAATGTTCTATTTTAAGTTTAAAGTGAAAGCAAATAGACTAATATATTAGCTGAGTTTAATGTCTAGGATTTCCTTTTGTCATTCATTACACCTTTGGCTTGAATCCAAAAAACGTTTTGCCTTTTCTCCTGTTGGAGTGTCAACATAGATTCTGTGTATTCTGTTACAATGCATCTCTTAATTTTAGGCAACACCTAGCTTTCTTCAATTTACAATAGAAAATAGATGTCCTTAAGTATAGGTACTTCCAAATATATGTAGAATATTTGCCTATGAGTTTGTGCAATTTGTCAAACTCTGGTTTTCAGAATCTTCATACTTAGATTGTTTAAACTGCATTGCATGGTGATTTAGTGGTACTTCATGATCTAGCTCCTTTTTTATTTTTGTTTTTAAAGAATTTGGTCTTTAAATATAGAACTTGGGAAATATATTTCAAGGCATCTTTTTTTGTGTGTGTTTGTGGGGCCATTGGTATAAGATAATGAGCCAAATGTTCTGTTTCATTTTAATTTCCCTAAGATAAAATTTCTCTGAGAATGAATTCTTCAAATGCTAGATTTGAAATACTGGTGAAAAATTATTTAAAAACATTTAAACAATTTTGAAGGTTAAAATATCAACCATGAAGAGCCAAGTTTTGGGTTGTGTATTCATTGGTGGTGATGTTCATCTCAAGAACAAGCAGTTATTTTTAGGTGTGTGTGTGTCTTTGACAACATGCCATATCAGAACTACTAATGTCTGTGTAGTATGCTAGACTAATAACTAAGACTGCAAATCATCAAGAACAGCATTAAAATCAGTTCAAGCTATGGATGCACCTCCACAGGAAGTTCTTTGCTACTCTGTGATGTGTTTCATTCTTAACAAGTTCAGCTCAGACACATGGTGAATGATCAGGGAACACATATGTAGTCTCTATCCTTGTAAATCTTGTCTTGTAAGTGCTTGCTTTGGATTTGTTTCATGCTACTAAGAAGTGTATGCTCACCAATTAAATTGCTACATTCAACTCAGAATTTTTCCTCACAAAATAAATAATGTTACCAAGTTGTTCCTGTCATGGCACCTTGCCTCAAAGTAGTTTGGTCACATCAAAATTCTCATTTATAATATTAATAATGTGGCTTAATAGGTCATAAGTATTTCTGGGCTCTGATAAGCTTCTGTAGAAGGCTCAAACACTTTAAAATAATTTGCCTGTATGTCTCAAGTCTATCTCTATACCCTGTTCTGTATTTCTAGCTATCCCTATATTTTCAAATACTTGTTTCTGTTTGGGATTCTAAATTTCTGTGCTCATCTATAGATATTTCTTCATAAACTTATCAGTTATAAAAGACTTTGATGCCAGTGCAAATTTTTTTCAGTTAATACACATTTGCATTTTACTACAGCATCACTATTTTTATTTGCATTTCAAAATAAATCCTGTCTAAATATCAGCTTTTTCAGATAATTAAGCTTTTACCATACATTTTTGCTGTATTTTGGTTAGAGATATTTTTCTTCATATTTGTGAATTAAATGGTTCTTTTGACATAGACATGATATGCTGGCATATCAAACACATGAATATTCAACATTTCCACAAGTAATATGTATTTCTATCTTTCATAAAACAGAGGCCCTCTTGCCTTATCTTACATTCTCATAGAGACATGGATATAAAAAAAATCCCCTCATTTCTGCCAAATGAAAAATAAGAGCAAAAGTGCTATGATAAAGAATGGCTGACACTTGGCCTCAATGATGGGGAGAAAATAGTGGACCATGAGACAAGAGACCCTGTGCCATTTAAGAGGGTGAGCTACAACCAGTTTTAGCTCATGGATGCTAGATAATAATGGAGGCAGTTTTCCAATCCAACCTGATATATGGAATTGCATATGAAATATTTTGCCAAAATTTGGTGGGTTAACTACAAAATACCCAGTGGCCAATTGGTGATTCTCCTTTAATACATTGGGTTTTACTCATAATACCATTACCCCACTATTACCCAATTTATGACTAGGTTTTTCTCCAAATAACATCTCATAATTAAAAAAAAAAAAAAAACACTACCTTTAGAGAATGAGTATTTTATTTTTGTTGATGACATGCAAAAGAGTATCTATTCTAGGCTTTCAAGCAAATATTTAGAAGTTCTTGAATTAGCGATAAATACAAGCATGCACTAAGCAGTCTAATGAACTTGGGTATGTCAACCTTTTGTGTCTTAATGATCTCTTCCAAAATATGCAGAAAGAATGTTTTCTACTAACATGATTGCTGTGGACATTAAATAAGAAGAGCATGTGATTATTTTAGTATTATTTCTTTGCCCATTTAAAATGTAATTCACTTTTCAAAGCAGTTTTATGTTTACAGCAAAAAAGTGGAGAGAGTTCTCATATACTCCTACCAACACATGTATTAGCCTACCCCACCATATATATCACACACCGGAGAAATACAATTGTTATAGTCCATGAACTTGCATTGACAGATCTTTATCACCTTAGAGTTCACTCTTGGTGGTATTTTGAAAAATTAGATCCAACCATTATAGGACCATGAAGTATTTTCACTGCCCTAAAATTTTCTGTACCTATCCATGCCCCTTATCCTACAGGCCCCCATAACCACTGATCTTATTACCATCTCCAGTTTTAATTTTCTAGAATATACTTAGAATAATCCAGTACATTGCCTTTTCAGACTGGCTTCTTTCACTTACTAATGTACATTTAACATTTCCCTTCTGTTTTTTCATAGCTTAATAGTTTATTTCTTTTTAGTGCTGAATATATTCCATTGTTGAGACATACTACATTTGTCCATTTATCCACTGGAGGATATGTATAGCTGCTATGGATGTCCATGTGCAGGTTTTGCATATACAAGTTTGAGTGAAAACCAAGAAAAATTACTGGATCTTTAACCCATTTTTAAACTGTGTGCTAATTTTTTTTATTGTTGAATTTTAAGAGATCTCTACATATTTTGTATGATAATCCTTTATCAGCTATGTCTTTACAAACATTTTATTCTAGATTGTGGTTTATATTCTCCGCCTATTGACAGTGTCTTCCCAGAGAAAATTTATTTTTTATTGATGTTTTGGTAATCTATTTTTCTTTCAGTAATTGTGCCTTTGATGTTTTATCGAAAAATTCAATGCTATACCAACATCATCTAGATTTTCTTCTCTATTTTTCTCTATGTATTCTATCAAACAAAGGTGATTTATATTGAAGTTTCTGATCCATTTTGAATTAGTTTTTGAAAATTATGTAAAGTCTGCATTTTTTTTTTTTTTTTTTTTTTTTTTTGCTTGTGGGTGTTCACTTGTTCTTGTACCATTTAGTGAAAAGCCTTTATTTTCTCCATTGTAGTGCTTTTGATACTTTGTGAGTCTATTTCTGGGCTTTCTATTCTGTTTTATTAGGCTGTTTTTCTACTCTTTCATCAGTATCACATGTTTTGAGGACATAGCTTTACAGTAAATCTTGAAACAGATAGTGTCCATCCCTCTACTTTGTTTTTGTCCTTTGTATTATCTTGGCTGTTCTTGGTCTTATGCCTTTGTATAAACTACAGAATCAGTTTACAATATCTACAAGACAACTTGCTGGGATTTTTATTGAGATTGTGTTAAATTTATAAATCAAGTTGGAAAGGACTGGCATCTTCACAATATTGAGTTTTTTTAATCTATGAATATGGAACATCTCTTCATTTTTTTAGTTCTCAACTTTTTGCGCAAGAGTTTTATAGTTTCCTTCATATAGATATTGCACATATTTTGTTCAATTTATTCCTGTCTTCTCCTTTTTAGACCTTAGTGAGAAATAGCTATTCTCATTAAAATAATAGAATAGTCTCATAATCTGAAATAGATATATTACCATTGATCTATTTTAAAGTGGCAAATACTAATTTAAATAAGTACATCCCATTTAAAAATATATGTACTCAGTGGTGGGCTCATGGTTATCTGTAATAACATTTATGCTTTTTCATGAATCAGTATTTTAAATATATTCAAATATATATGTATATATATATATATATATGAATTTTCAGGTATGCAACTTGATACTAGTAGTATGGCACAGAATAAAGTATATCCTAGTTTTGCATTCCAGCTTTGCAATCTACCAACTGTGTAAGTAGGGGCATGCTACTTGATCTTTTTGTCTCTTCCTCAGCTATACAATGATATAATAATTGAACTCATTGAGTTGTCTTAAATAAACACATGATTAGCAATATATAACTATTAAATATTATACTATTTAGTCACCTCTTAAAATAAATGGATTATTTATAAATAAATATATATATATAATTTCAATTATGAAATCCATATACATTGACAATAAACATGAACAGTAGGAGGAGACATAAAGAAATTTCCTCATGGTCCTAACATCTAGAAATAGCCACCATTAAAACTTCAGTGTCTTTATTTCCAGTTTTTTTTTTTTTCTTTCATTAAGGACTTTCCTTTTATTTAGTTGTGTTCCTATTATGTTCCTATTATACATGTGATCTGATATACTGGTATTTTCTTTTTCCCTTTTTCCCTTATGATGATAATTTTTTCACTTTTTAAAACAATAAACATTGTTTCAAGTAGACAGAAAACGTTCCATGCACTTGTTTATTTTAAACATCATTGGCCATTTAGGTCTCATTTTCTGTTTTTTTTCAAATAACCATATTGAAAATTTTGTAACAATACCTATTTCTTTAGGATACTTGATTATGCAAAGATATTTTTAAGACATACATTGAATATGCATGGATATTAATGAAACAAAAGTCTGAGTGTGTAGGTACAGAATAAGTTGCAAGTGAGGAAGCTTTATATAAGGATGAAATAATTGTACATTAACACAGTACAGAGTGCTTGAATATAAGAAGTTAGCTAAACCTCCAACAAATATAATTTGTATTCAAGTATGCATAATCTTTAATTTCATGAACTATATAGAACGTTCATGTCATTAATTTGCAATAATACCTGTGTCTTATATCTATATATGGAAAAAGGCACATATTGGGGAGGGGGGGAGGATGCATTCTGTTTATATGTCCAATTTGAGGTGCAATCATTATAGCAAGAAGTAATATTGATTACATTAGGATGAGAAACATGACTGAAAAACTTAAACAATAAGTTGCAATGAATTATGAATTTGGAATTAGCCTTGGAATCCCATTCCAGGTTTCTCATTTTTTTTTCTTTTTAAATATGGAGCACTTCATGAATTTGCATGCCATATTGTGCAGGAGCCATGCTAATCTTTTCTGTATCGTCCCAGTTTTGGTATCTGTGCTGGCAAGACAAGCACTTTCTCAGACTTATTACCACTGAAAAAATACTCCAATCATTGTCTCTGACTTCCCCTGTTGTATTCTCAATCCAATTCCTGTCCTATGGTTTTTCCTATAAAATAAAGTGGCACTATTAAATAGTAAATATTTTTCTCATTTAAAAGCTTTCAATCGCTGCTTCTGGTATGTGTAAGATAACCAATATGATCTCAATGAGTTGACAGAATTCCAGCCAAAGGCAAAGAAACTGTCCATAACTTGTGCAGAATTATGCCCAAGAAATGTCATCTTCATTGGGATTCTTGAACTATGAAATTATTCCAAAGAGCCACCTACTCTTTTAACATAGGAGCCATCTGGTTCTTAGAAAGGACAAATGCCTTAAACAAAGCCATGTGTTTGGGCTTTTATTCTGATATATTAGTAATTTTACATGTTAGTATTTTAATAATTTAATTATTTACAGTAATTTACCAATTATAATGAATAAAATGAAAGGAAAAATAAGACAATTGACACTTCAATTATAGATAACAACTGATTTAATAAATCTGAAGAACATTTTCATTACTGATATTAGTTTTATCCTGTTCTTTTGCAAATGACATGTTTTCATTTGTATATGTATGTTAATTTGTCTTTACATAAGAAGGCTCATTTTTTTTTTTTTTTCTTTCTGGAAGGGCTAGGTAAATGAGATAAACAGAAAGTGAGAAAACTGATCACCATAGATATCAATATTTGAAAATGCTAAATCATCATTGGCTCCTAATTACCAGTGTCCCACAACAGTGAAGGCCTTCTATCTTAGGGAGCCTTATAATTATCCAGACCAAATCAGTGATATCAATGCAATGAATAAAGAGTAAGCTCTAAGCCTTTTAAGTGCTTAGCATTTTGTGTTTGAACAATAAAATTAAGGTGGAGTTCTTAATGTCAGCGATTTTATTGAAGAGGGTAGGGACACATTGGCATTTCTAAAGCTTTAAAAATTAGGAGTTTGCTTCATCTCCCTCCAAAGAATAAAGTGTATAACACAATTTCTGCAAAGCAGGCTTTATATGAAGCACTAACATTTAACCTAAATACATTTATCTCTTAGTACATCAGGTTCTTAATTGCCAAGCATATATTACCAAACTGAAATTGAAGATAAATGAATATTTTATGTGTAGTCTCCAAAGAGATAAGAATTAAAAATTAAATTAAAAGGCACTTGCCAATGTTTTAATTTGCCTTTTAAAAAAGCAAACACAAATATTAGATGCTGACTATATTTTAAATTCCTTAAATATAACTCAGTTTCAGTAGCAGTAATTTGTAACTAAATAGGATTTTCTTGAATCTTACCAGAATATAATGCTGACAACTACAAAATGGTAACTGCTTTTAACTTCTTTAGTTCTGCATTTCTTTAAAAGTGAAAACAAACTGAGAAATTAGTTAATTTATTAATTAGCAGTTTATTAATGCTGTTCAGTTGCAAAATTAACTAGCATTTTTAGATACTTATTATATGCTATGTTTTCCTATGAGTACTTAATATGTATTAGTGCATTCCTGTTTATAGGACAGAAGACTTGAGGCCCTGACAACTTAAATCACATGCACAGGGTCACCCAGCTAATAAATAGCAGTCTGAGGCTAGACCCCCTTCCCCACAATATCTATTCTATATTATAATGTAATGAAGCCTCAGAGCACATAATATTTGTAGAATGACAATTTTTAACTCATTTCTCACTGATCTGGAGTATATCATACATACCCTCTGATATTTTGAAGTTCCAAAGATAGAATGAAGATTATATTTAATTACCTAGAGGGTCTTTAAAATCACTTTCATAGAAGAGAAACATCAGCAAGGATGCCAAGAAATCACAGGTTACACTACTTTGTTTAATTCTTTTTTATAGGAAATTAAATCACGTTGTGCTAAATCCACATAACATAGGCTGTTATCCATGGGTTGCTTTGAATTTTCTTTAAATTCCTTCTGCAGCACTGTATTTATCTCAAGTAAGTAAATCCCTTTAAACCTTTACTTTGTGGCTATCTGCCATGTGGTCTTATTACCTAGAGGGTAAACCCAATGTTTAACTGTGTCCCTCTATTTGCCTTAAATAAAAGAAAACCTTAATATGTCAATTACAGTCAGCTCTCAATTATCTGTTGTCATGGGACAGAGACCACAATAGTGAGGATAATTTTAAATCCATGAATAATGAGAAAGCCTAATTTTTCCATTATTTTCATTCCTCCCCCAAACAAATCTTTCTTGTCTGAACCAAAAGTAGGTAGAAAAAAATAGACTTAATCAACTATTACCTTTGTGTTTTTTAAAGTTTCTGATACAGAGTGGTGAAAAGGCTAATTGCAATAGCATCTATCCAAAGGCATTCCACATGAATGGGGATGGTAAGCTATGGGGAAGGTAAACTATGTGTAAAAATTTGTATTATTCATTCATTGGTTAGGAGATTCTTAGGTGAATTTGGGGGTGGGTGCATAATAAATGTAGGTCTTATATGAATTTTCCTGAGAAAGAGGCCATACCCCCAAATTTGAAAAGTTTTATTAAAGTTATTTATTTATTTTTTCAGCTGTGATCAGCTCTGCAGTCATTGGGCTGACACCATTTGGTGCTCCAGGGTTATTAGCACCCCCATTGACATCTGGCAGGATGCCTTCTGTCTAGAACCTTATAGCCAATCAGAGTTGATGATATTGTATTAATGGTTCCATAATAAAATGAAAAAGATGGCCTTCATTTTGATGAAAGCTGTAAAGTAGCTATTGTGCTTGTTTGGTATTGCAAGGCCCAAATGTATTATTTATGCAATTTTTCTTTTGAAAGAAAAAACTGAAAGAGCAGATTTCATTTTACAGCATTCAGTCAAAGCTATTGTCTCATGAATGTGAACATTTCTGCATTTTATTTCCTCAGAATGTAGAAGGCATTTTTCACAGATCATCTAAGTAGGGATTTAAAAGTTTAAAAACTGCTTTTAAAATGGGTAGGCCCTAATGACTGGATCTATTGTTCAGTCTGGTCGATAAGCTAAATCAACACTTGCCACATGAGAACTTACACTTAGTTGAAGGTATAATTTTCAAGGTCTTAGCTAGTCATTAAGACTTTATTTGTTTTAGGAAAAGACTAAAATGTCAGTAATTTTACCATAAAGTTATTTATCTAGAAGAAATGTACATAACAATAAAATGTTTTAAAAATACAATATATTTTGTGTGTTTCATTCTGTAATTGCTATATAGTAGTTTTGTTGTACAAAAACATGATCATACCCAAGGAAAGTACAAGAAAATAATCCAGTTCTACAAAATGAAGAAAAGCAAAATCAAACTTGATAATAAAATAATACTTTTTTTTGGTAATTTTATATCTGGTACCTTATTTAATGTCTCATAAAAAACTACAAAATTAGGTATTAGTAGATCCGCTTATCATATGGACTCTTAAGAGATGCAGTAAATTGCCCAAAGAGACAGAACAATTTAAGAGATGGATCTGGAACCTGTTTCTTGTTTTCTGATTCTAACAGAGTGTTCTTACTGCCCTGTGTTTAACTTTCATCAGCTGGTCCTTTCTTTCTGTCTGCAAACCAGTAATGGTGAAGTCTTCCTACTTTAAAATTAATAACCAATTAAAAGCAAATAAACATGTCTCTAAAAATAAGAATAAATGCTAAACCCTATAATCTCATGCCAACAAAAACATTAAGTTCTGCTTGGTTTCCTTTCCTTTCCTTTCCTTTTCTCTTCTTTTCCCTCCCTTCCTTCCTCCCTCCCTTCTTTCCTTCCTTCCTTCATTTCTTTCTTCCTTTCCTTTTTCTTAGAAAGATATCTACCTTGGGAAGTTTTAAATTTTTTCTCCTCAGGTGAGTCTCCAGGGAATTATTTTCCAGTCTTCTATCTGTCTTTATACTTTCTTTGAAAATAGCAAAAGACTATTAGTGTGAATTATTTAATGCTTGTGAAATTAATGAATAAATGAAATTTCCTGGAATGTAGGGTGTTAGCTCAAAATTCATTTTGAAACTATGTTAAGACTTACTTGAATTTTCACTAAGGACTAGACAAAGGAATACCTGTTTGTCATATTACAAAATAGTTTATCTAACCATGGGCAACATTCTATATAAAGTGTAGATATGGATCTAATTATAAAATAGAAATACAAAACCTGTATAAGATGGCATAGGAATCTTTGGTTTCATAAGGACTTTATTGATAAGTTGGACTTCCATTAACATTTAAAATTCCTGTTCCATGAAAGAAACAGTTAAGAGAATGAAACGGCAAATTCATAGACTGGAAGAATATATTTTCAAAAGGCATATCTTACTATGGATTCATCCATAATACACAAAGAACTCCTAAAACTCAACACTAAGAAAACAATGAAAGGGATTAAAAAAATGGACCAAAAACCTTAACAAACAACTCATAAAAGAAGTATACAAATGAAAAATAAACATATGAAAAGGTGTTCCATATCACATGCCATCTTGGATATACAAATTAAAGTCAATTAAGTAGACTTCACAACATTTCTCAGACCAAGATCCAGAATTAATGTGGAGCAACAGAAATTTATAATCATTATTAGTGGTAAGGCAAAATAATAGTTGATTTGGAAGACAGTTCGGTATTTCTTACAAAATTATAAATACTCTTACCATATGGATCCACCAATTGTGTTCCTTGGTATTTGTACAAAGGAGTTAAAAACTTGTGTGCACATAAACACCTGCACATAGATATTTATAGCAGTTTGATTCATAATTGCCAAAGGTTGGAAGTAAACAAGATGTCTTTTAGTGGGTGAACAAATAAACTCTGGTATATTCATACAATAGATTATTACTCAGACCTAAAGAGAAATGAGCTATCAAGCCATGAAAAGACATAGAGGAAACTTAAATGCACGTTATTAAATCAAAGAAGTCAACCTCAAAAGACTACACACTATGATTACAATTTAGTTACAATATGGAAAAATAAAAACATGGAGATATTCAAAAGATCAGTGGTTACCAGAGGTTGGAAGTTGTAAAGGATGAATAGAGAACAAAGATTTTTAAGTACATAAATACTTTGTATAATATTATAGCAGTGATGGAAATATGTCATTTTATGTGTGTCCAAATACATAAAAAGCACAAGAATGAGCCTTAGTGAAAACTACAGACTTGGGATAATATTGACCATCAATGTAGATTCATGGATTATAACAAATGTACCACTCTGGTGTGAGATGTTGACAATAGCAGGAATTCATACATGTGTGCAGGAAATTATGCATGGGAAATCTCTACCTTCCTTTCAATTTTTCTGTGATCTTAAAACTGCTTTAAAAATAGAGTCTCTTAGCAGGGTGTGGTGGCACACTCCTGTAACCCAGCACTTGGGAGGCTGAGGCAGGATGATCGTGAGTTCAAAGCCAGCCTCAGCAATGGTGAGGCACTTAGCAACTCAGTGAGACCCTGTCTCTAATAAAATACAGAAAAGGGGCTTGGGATATGGCCCAGTGGTCAAGTGCCCATGAGTTCAATCCCCGGTACCAAGAATAAATAAATAAATAAAGTCTCTTTAAAAAAATGTAACTACGATTCCATCTTCATACTTTTTTTTTTTTGTGGTGCCCCAACCCCCCACCTTCATTCTTGATCATTGATCTTGCTTCCAATTTCATTGAGAAAATAGGAGCAAAGAAGATAATATCACTACATGTGCTCTGCTAAATTTACTCACTGCTATGACATGAATACTCATGTGTTCCTCAAATTTATATGTTGGAACTTGGTCTCCAATGTGATAGTGTTAAAAAGTGAGACCTTTAGAAGGTAAATAACTCATAAGGGCTATGCCCTTATGAATGGGATTAGTGTCCTTATAAAGGAAGTACAGGGAATCTGTTTGCTTCTCTGCTCAGGACACAGAGGGGGCACCATCCTTGAGGAATGGACTCTCACCCACACCAAATAAGTTGGGACTTTGATCTTGGACTTCCCAGTCTTCAGAACTATAAGCAATACATTTCTGTGTTTGTAAATTATTTGTCTAGAGTATTTTGTTATGATAGCCCAAATAGACTAAAACACCCACCTATCTGCATCTGTGTCTATATATTCTGTTATCTCACCTCTCATATGAATTAACTTGTCAGCTCTCCTAGTTAAAGTCAATCTCTTCCTGTGTGATTAACCCAGTGCCTCCTTGCCTGCTCAACACCTTCATCTTAATATTTCCCTTCTCTTGCCCAAATCATTAGCTTTTTCTACATGATACTTCTCCCATTAAAAACAAAAACATTTTTTCTTGATCCCATTTTCCTGCATTTAACATTAATGTTAAAATTAATTAGAAGGATCGTCTGTAACCATTGAGATTGATAAATATGTCCTTATGATGCAATGAGTTTATGTACAGCAATAGGCTTCTTGAACTTTTAGGTTCAGGACTCCGATACAGGTAGAAAGAAAAGAATATTCCTACTTTGGGTACTTTTTATTCTACTTTGTTTCCACAACAGATGAAAATTGTTTTATTTTATAGTGTGTCTCTCATGTTCTTCCTTTTCCATACTTGTCATTTCTAATTTGTGAAAAAGGTGAAAGGGCAAGTCTATTATTAGTGATTTTTTTTAACACATAACCTCATTTGTCTTATGTAACACATATTCCTTCTCACCCTCATTTGTGTCCTCATTCTAAATACACTTGTTAGTTATTTAGTATGTGTCAGGTCTTGGTAAGGATATTATTTTCTACTCCTTGTAGAGGTTACATACTAAAAATCACGAAGGCATGTAATTAAATATTAAAAAAATTATTTCACTGATTTTCTTAGTCTGTTTGGGTTGCTATAACAAAATACCATAAATTGAAGACTTTTATTTCTCACAGTTCTGGGGACTAAGAAACCCAACATCAAGAGGCTGATGGATTTGGGGTGCCTGGTTCACAGACGCTATCTCTTACTGTGTAGTCATATGGAAGAAGTGGCAAACCAGCCCCTGGAAGCCTCTTTTTCAAGGGCACTGACCCTATTCAAGAGGGCTCTGTCTTCATGCCATCATCAACCCACAAAAACTTTGCCTCCACATACCATCACATTGGGGGTTAGAATTTCATCACACAAATTTTAGGACACAAGCATTCAGACCATAGTGAGAACTACGAGAGAGCTCCATAATTAAATGGAATATAATTATCAATGTCATTCAGTGGCAGACTTCAAAGAAGGTCCAGTTCGCACACTGGCAAACCTAAGTATTCCTATGAATATATCTCCACTTATTAAACACATTTTAAATTTAAATCTGAATATTAGAATTTGATGAACTTATAGAAACAGACTTCTATTCAAAACTTAATGTAATTTTTTGAAGAGTTATATTTCAATATCTGATCCCAGCCCTATATTGAAAGTAGATGCTTAGCTGGCATAAGCAACCATACATAGGTTTTTATTCTTAAGGTAAATCCCTAAAGTACAACTGTAAATGAATGCACAGCTATCTCTACCTGATTATAATTAGTATACCATTTCTGGCTATTTTGGAGCTTTCCAAAAGGAAGGGTTTGTACTATTTCTTGATCCCAGCTTGATGATTTAGAATGAAAAGTCCAATCCTGTCTAGAACTTAGTTTAATTTATAGGCATTCAGAACTACCTAGTGGGGTTTAAGAAACAATGTTTGATTCATGCAGAGTGATGGGGATAAAGAAGATGAAATTTCTTTGGTAAACTTTTCATAAGCCACCTACAGACTCTCATATATTATGAACACACTGTGGTCACTTTTTCAATTAAGGGAAAAAATATAACCATTGGGATATATGACAAATATTTATTCATCCCCAACTGAATGGTGCAAGAGGAGAAAAGATAGAAAGGAGTATCAGAATGCATCATAGAATCCACACTACTCAGTCCATGTTGTTAAGCATTTAAGGTTTACACAGAGCAGCAGTGTGCTGCAGCAGCCACATTCCAAAGTGATTTTTCTGCAATCAGAGTTTCATTCATTACCCAATTTTCATGCAACTCCCCTGGCATTTGAAATATGTTTCAAGGTAGACTCCCCAAGGGCTTTTCCCCTCCCATAATAACTGATCTGCAGTGTCCAAAGATAGATCTAAATATCTTTGGTGCAAATTACTTGAGGCCTGCAGAGCATGATTCTCTGTCATCTTCATCACATTTCACACCTACAGAACTGATAACAGATTAATATCTAGGCTGAAAATATTTCATCAGCGTCTCTGGCTAAGGCACCTTGCATTATTTTATCTGGGGGCACCAATAAAAGGAGGAGGGGGACCAGAAAGTAAAAATTTATTTTCACTCAGAGAAGAGAGCGAGGGAAAAAAAAAAAAAAAAAAGAGAGAGAGAAAGATTTTCCTTTAGTATTATGAGAAAGGCGACAAAGCTGGTCCTGGCAAAGTTCTCTGCTCCGATTATGTATACACTTTTATTCAATCATTGTATCGCTCCGTGTCTGACATTTGGTCAATAGTGCAATCTACCACCGATCAGAATAAAACAGCCACCCCAGAGCACCTTGGAATTTCATTAGTTTCCTTTCAATGTAGTCCTTATAACTAGATGTTTATTTGGAAACACAAATTTAAAGTTCAATTCTGTGCCCTGTCAATATTAGTAAAAAGTCAAGGATCCTAGACATTACTGTAAACCTGATTTCTTTTCCTTCTTATTTATTTATTTATTTAGAATATAAAAGTTGAGGAAGGGGAAGTAGGGCACAGAAGAAAAGTAATTAAAAAATAAAATGAAATTTAAAAAGTGTTGAAGGCAAATTTTGCCGATAGTAAAGAATTATTTCTTCAATATTCTGGGCTATGAGAATAAGTATGGAAAAATACCTGGGATAAAACATTTTTACACGTGTATTCAGTCTCTTATGAATTGTAAAGGAGGTTGAAGGAGAAAGTATGAGGGAAATCAGTGGTATCAATATATAACGTTAACTACAAAGAAGCAGTTCAATGTGGTGTTAAAGAAATGAATTTAATTTTGCCCAGACTTAGGTGTAAACAGTGGCTCAACCATATATCAACTGTTGGGCTTGTCATAACTTTTGACTGAGTTTCAATTTTCTCATCTGAATATGGGGGTATAGTGATACTGGACTTGACAAAGTTAGAACAAGGTGAAATATCACTGGATACATCTAAAGGAAGTCACATGGAAAGCCCTTAACACTCACTTCCTCTCCCTGCCTCCCTTCTTTGTACAAGGAACTTACTACTTTAAAACTTGGTGAACTTACTACTTTAAAACTATTTTATCCTGCTTTATATATTGTTGTTTAATTTGTTCATTCAAGATTTATTTTGTACTAAATGAATTGTTTTAGGGCCATATCAGAATAAATACACAAGTGAATTAAATAATCAATAAGAAATAATGTTCTTATAAGACTAGTTAAATGCTACAAGTATTTATATTAGCAATTTTCAAAAGAAAGAAATTTGGTTAGTAATTAGAAGATTCATTTTTACTGGGCTAATACTAGTTTCATATTTTAATAGAATGTGCTGAAAGAATATGATCAAGATATTGGCATGTGATCTATGCTCTTAAAATGCTGTTATCTGTTTTAGATGAAAAGAAATCCCAATAAACTCATAAAAGAGACCAAAATACCTGGTGTAATGGTAAAATTGACAACTTAAAGTTTTTTAATAAAATACATTTCATTGCCTTGTAAAACATTTCTGACTTCTCTCCTTTTATATTATCAACTGACAGTATCATTCACATTTCATTTTTGTGTGCTTTGGTTTTATTTTGATTTGTTTTCTAAACTTTTGGAACTTTGGAACTATTTTCTAAATTACTGTGTATAACATAGTAATGCAATATTAGACGTCCCATTCATACTTTAGTTTTTATCCTCACTTGCAATTGTCTTTATGTTCTTCAAACCAGCTAATTATTATTTTATATTTTATTTTCACCACAATAATGATTTGGGATATTCTAGTTAGAGTGAATTCTGTTTTTAATGGTTTATAAAACAATTTTTAAAACATTATGAAATTTTAATTTTTATCATCTTAAAATGTTCCCTTATATTTTATGACATATCCTTGGGGATTTGTATTTTATATGAAGCTTTACATTTTCAGTGATTTCAGCAATCAGTAATAATTATAATGCTAATTAATATTTATTGCATACTTACTATGTACTAGGTACTCTTCTAAATTCTTTGTGCATAATAGCTCATTTAATCTTCCCCCAAATCATTATTACTCCTGTTTTACTTAGGAGAGGACTAAAGTAGAGAAGTCCACATAGATTTGCAGGACAGAACCAAGACAGGAAGAAATGCTTTCTACTTCTAGAACCTGAGTTTTCACCCACTGTACTAAGCTGTTCCAATAGTAAATCAGCTTACACATCTTTCTATACACTGTAATACTCCAAGAATATAAGTAGTTCTCCCAGTGTGATCTATTTACAGAACTGGAATCTGAATATAAACCATTAAACTTTTAATGTATTATTTTTCTGAAAGGACAACAGAATTTTTAATACAATAATCAAATTTCAAATTTACACGAGAAATAATCATTTACCAAAATCTGAATGAAATAAAGGAATGTAACTGGAAAATTTATGAAGTTGGAAATTGTATTTTGTATTTGTAATCCTTAACCCAGCGTTTATTGGTTATTATTTCACAACTTTCAAGAAATATGCAGGAACATTAGTTCTCTGGCTTCTCTTGCATTCTTTCTTTCTGGGAAGACGATCTTTGCTGTTTATGGTTCTGGTGAGACTGGCAATCCAGAACTCAAGTCTCCTTCCATAGGAGGAGGTATATGGAGGTTGGTGGTCAATTAGAATATTCTGACTCATAGAATAAAGTAATGGTCCGGGGTAGACACAAGATTCCAGCAAAATCTGACAGAGACCTTTTGAGAAGAAGCTGGAAAAGATATGGATTTTCTGTCCCTAGGATTTAAAACTGTGAGAGCTATGTAGACTTGAACAGCTGGAGGCTATCTGGTAGCGACAGGAAGAAAGACTGGCCGAGAAAAAGGCCACATGAAGTCACACACAGACAAGAAATGGAGAGGAAGAAATAAATCTTGTTGACACATTAAAACACTTAGAACCAGCCATCTTTGTGCTCACAAAGTCTCCAGCCTGCCTCTTTGACTCTCTATCATGTCAGGCTTATTCCTGCCTCAGGGTCTTTCCCCTTCTGCTTTCTTCAATCCATACTCTCCTTCCTCCAGATATTCATAAGGTTTTCTCCTCCCTTCCCTTTTTATCACTTCAATCTCATTTGACTTGTCATGTACACAGAGGGACCTTAGAGGCTCATTAAATCTGAGTTCCCATACTTCCCATTGATTCTTCATTACTTAATTATCTTTTGTTTTCTTAAAACTTTATCCTATCTAGCATTGTGTGTCTCTGTCCACTAGAGCATAAACTCTCAATGTGACGGAAGGAAACTTCTTGTTCATCTTTATGTGAGATAGTAATTTCACAGGCTACAGGACAACTGGACGACCAAGAAGAAATAGATAAATGCCTAGAAGCACACAGCTTGCCAAAACTAAATCAAGAAGAAATGGAAAGCCTGAACTGACCAACGTAAAAAAAAAGAAGATCAAATCAGTAATCAAAGAAAAGCTCAGAATCAAGCTGTATGGGTGAATTCTACCAAATGTTCAAAGAAGACTTAATATCAATTCTTCCTCATTTTCGGAGGCCAAAATTTCCCAAATACCAAAGACACAACAAGAATTAGTCTTGTATCTCTGATGAACACGTGATATAGAAATTTCAATAAAGTACTTGTGAACTGAATTAAATTGCACCTTAAAATGTTTACATACCATAGCCAAGTGGAATGCATCTCTGGGATGCAAGGGTGATTTAACACATGAAAATCCATATGAACAGAATGAGAGATTAAAATCACATGTTCATCTCAACAGATACAGAAACATCATTTGACAAAATTGATCATCTATTCATGGCAAAAGCTTACAAAATAGGTACAGAGAAAATTTAAATCAAACATTAAAGATCATATATGTAAATCCCACTGTTCATATCATGATAAGAAAAGATGAAACTTTTTCTTCAAAGAACTGGTATAAAGCAAGACATCTTTCTTGCCACTTCTATTCAACATAATATGCCAAGTTTGCTGGATCATATTGGAGGTCTATCTTTAATTTTTTTGAGAAACTTCATACTGTTTTTTGTAATAATTAATACAACTTCCATTTCCATTTATTTTTGATATTTTTATTCAACATAAGGAAAGCCTAGTGAAAAACAATTAGACAAGAAAAAGACATAAAAGATATGAATTAGAAAGCAAGAAAATTTTCTTTGCCTGTAGATGACATGACAGTATATGTAAAAAATCTTAAATATTCAACAAAATAAACTATTGGAATCAATAAGAAATTCAGTAAGGTCATGAGATACAAATAGATATATAAAAATCAGTGGTAGCCGGGCGCGGTGGCGCACGCCTGTAATCCCAGCACTTTGGGAGGCTGAGACAGGAGGATCGCGAGTTCAAAGCCAGCCTCCGCAATGGCGAGGCACTTAGCAACTCAGTGAGACCCTGTCTCTAATAAAATACAAAAAAGGGCTGGGGATGTGGCCCAGTGGTCGAGTGCCCCTGAGTTCAATCCCCAGTACCCAAAAAAAAAAAAAAAAAAATCAGTGGTGTTTCTGTATATAAAATATAAACTATCCAAAAATGAAATTAAGAAAATCATCTCACATGGGAAAAATGGAGGAACTGTGATTGCCAAAGGGAGGGAGAGGAGGGAGGGGAGGGGACATGGGGGCTGGAAAGATGGTGGAATGAGATGGCCATCAGTACCCTAGGTACATGTATGACTGCACATACAGTGTGATGTTATATCATGTACAACTAGAGAAATGAAAAGTTGTGCTGCAATTGTGCACAATGAATCAAAATGCATTCTGCTGTCATATATACCTAATTATGATAAATAAATAAATTTAACAAAACAAAATAATCTCATTGACAATACCATCAAAAATAATGAAATATTTAGGAATAAAATAAACAAAAAGTAAACAACTTGTAAACTAAAACTTATAAATTATCTATAAAGCAACCTAAACACATCAAAAAGTGGAAAGATATCCTTATTCACTGGATTATAAGAATTAATATTGTGAAAATATTTATTCTAACTACAGTGATTTACAAATTCAATGTAATATTTATTAAAACCCAAATTGTATTCTTCACAGAAAGAGAAAAAGCAATCTTGACATTCATATAGAATTACAAATGACCCCAAGTAGCCAAAGTATCTTAGATAAAAGGAACAAAGTTGGATGTATCATAATTTCTTATTTCAAAATATATAACAAATCTGCTATAGCCAAACACTATGACATTAGCATAAAATCCAAACATACAGACCAATGGAACAGAATAGAAAGCCCAGAAATAAATCCAAGCATCTATGGTCAAATGGTCTTCAACAAGGGTGCCAAGAACATACAATGGGGAAATGATGTTGGGAAAACTGGATATGCATATACAGAAGAATGATATTAGGCCATTTTCTCACATTTATATATATATTTAAACTCAAATAGAAATAAAGACTTGCATGTAAAAACCTGAATTTATACAACAAGTAGAAGAAAGCATAGGAGATAAGCTTTTTGCAATTGGTCTGGGCAAATATTTTTTTTTTTTAATCTGACACCATAAGCATAGGCTTAGGCAAAAATAGACAAATGAAACTACATTAAATTAAAAAGCTTTCATACAGCAGAGCAGGAGTGACAACTCAAATCTATTGAATGAGAGAAAATACTTGCAGACCATATATCTGAAAAGGTGTGAATATCCAAAATGTATAAAATAATTCCTCTAGTAAAATAGGTATACCAACAATAGAATAATAATAATGATAGTAACAACCTGCTTTACAAGTGGGCACTAGATTTCAATAGACGTTTCTCCAAAGAAGGCACACAAATGGTCAATAAACATATGAAAAGAGACCCAGTGTCACAAATTATCAGGGACTGCAAATCAAAACCACAATGTACTATCACCTCACTCCTATTAGGATGGCTATTATCAAAAAGACAAATGATAACAAGTGTTGGTAAAGATGTGGAGGATAGGGAATCCCTGTACATTGCTAGTGGGACCTGAAGCTGGTACAGTCATTATGAAAAAGAATTTGGAGGTTCCTCAAAAAAATTTAAAAGAGAACTATGTGTAATCTGTGTGATCCAGTCATCTCAATTCTGGCATATGCATCCAAAGGAAATGAAATCAGTCAGTATGTCTAAGAGATACCTGCTCTCCTGTGGTCATTGCAGAAGCTAAGATACGGACACAGCATACATGTTTCCAATAGATGTATGGATAAAGAATCGTGATACAGACACAAACATGCACAAATGGAATATTACCTTTAAAACAGGAAATCCTGCCATTTGCAACAAAACAGATTAACCTAAATAAACCAGGTAAGCATAGCATAGGTTATACTAAATAAAATGAAAGAAAACACAAATGCTGTGTGATCTCACTAATATGTTCAATCTAAAATAGTTAAATCATAGGGGCAATGTATAAAATAGTGATTGGCAGGATCTGTCGATTAGGGAAAATAAGGATATATTAGTCAAAGGGTACAGAGTTTCAATTTTGCAATACAAATTCTGGAGATCTAAAAAATAGTATAATTACAGTAGATAAAAATACAGTATTGCATACTTGAGAAAATGATAACAATGTGAGGGTAGGGATGAATACATTTATCAGATTAATTTTGTGATTATTTCACAATATTATGTATATCAAAACATCAAGGCATACCTAAAATATATACAAATATGTATATGTAAATTATACTTTAGTAAGCTGCAAAAAATGTGTAAGCTAAAAAAGTTTTGGACAATTGGTATTTTAGAAATGAATAATGTTTTATTAATATATTGATAAATGTTAACTTCATGTCATCATAAGTAGTACCATTTAGGTATTGTAGAGACAAAAAATATCATAAAATAAAGAAGCTGAACACAGTACTTGGAAAATAACCATATAAAACTTGACAAGATAACATGAAAAGTAATAGTATATATTGTAAATACTACGGTTTAAAAGGGGATGGAATCACATTATAAGGAGTAATCAGAGAAGACCTTCTGAAGGGCATAGAACTAACTCTGGATTTGGAATTACAGAGAGGTTTTTCATGGTGAATGAGAGTCGGGAACAGCCCAAGGCAAGGAGCTCTTGTAGGGACTTTTGAGAGGATACAAATAGTATACCACAGTGCAGTGAGGAGTTCATTTGGGTGGTTAAGGGAAATACATTTACAGGGTTGAGTTTATAAGGCATAAAATAGAAATATCTATTTTTTATACTATTGACACTAAATCTTATAAAGAAAAATGATTCTATGATAAATACTTTGGAAAATTAATCTGGCATTAGTATGTACAAATAACCATAATGGGAAAGAGGTCAGCAAATCCTTTAGAAATCTTGGGTGTGGTTCATATGAAAAATATTGAATCTTGTGGAAAGGAAAATTATGTGCAGAGGGTAGAAAAGATAGCTCATTCAATTTGAACTCCTGAAGTAAAAACTTGAGTCAACACAGAGAATCAGGATTACCTCTGAGCTTCCACTATAAGAAGAATAAGAAGATGAGTCCAATGATAGAAATATGGAGGTTGGAAACACAACTAGTTTAAGGATCGTTGTGAATTTGGTTTTGATAACGAAGGTAATGGTAATATGAGTAAGTAGCAATTTTCTATTGGTAATTCTCAATTCAGGGGTTTAAGGAAGAGATCAAATTAAGAGCTATAGATTTGGCAGTCTATATACAGCATTAAATTCATAGGTATTGGAGGATAACTTATCCATTAGACATGGCAGGCATCGTCTGTCTCATATTTTTAATGTCCTGTGAATATGTGTTAATTTTTTAATAAAAAGGAAAAAAATTAACTTATATGTTAAAATATTTTGCAGTATAATATTAATATATTTTTCTTTATACAAGTGCGATAGTAAAATATAGATTAATATTTTATTTTATGAAGGAAGTGGCCCATGAAAATAAGAGTTCTTAGACCCATGAAAATCACAGGAATGTTCTGGAGATTTAACTATAGTAATCAATTATTACGAAATGGGCAAAGGGTAAAGAAAACTCTTAGAGCAATAGGTTCAAAGATTTGTTCCTCCCTCAAAATAACCCGCTCATGAGCAGGCGGGGTGTTGTGTGACATTTGTACTGAGTGGCAGCTGAGTGCTGCTCATAGTTTCCTACCAGCAGGACCATGGGGACTGTATTTTATCCACATGATGTGACAGGGCAGGCTTCCTCTACTCAAGTTGCTGTACATGAATCCTATCAATCCCCTCATTCTACCTTAAGAAATCTATTAAAAAGCAATAAGAGATGTTAATTGTGTTTTCACAATCTGTTAAGTTTATTGTCTCAGTTCGTTTTTTCTTTGTTTTGAACAGCATTACCATTTTTGAAACAAAAATAAAATCACATAGAACAATTCTTATAATAGTTTAAAATACAAACAAAATAAGTCAAAGAATATGGCATTTACTTGAGAATACTAATGCAAAACTAAATGATATTTTATCACTTAAAAGTGGTAAAGAAATTTTTTCCAAATACCTGATTAGCCACATGATTCTTCAGGTCTCCAAATTTAGCAATTAAGCTAACATAAGAATGTAGAATATACTCCCAAGGTGCTCTGTACCAACTCTACTAGTGAATGTTTTAGAAAGAATAAATTTTACATGTTCTTCATATTTTCCCCAAGCATTTTTATTTTTATATTTTTTGCAATTTTTCTATCTTGGACTCCCCTCATGTCAAACATCACAGAACTGCTTTCAATTTTATTCCTGAAAGTATGTGGTATTGAAAAGTTATCTAACATTAGGCTGATGAGAAATTATTCTTTTCTAAATTTCTAAAGTGTGCTCTTTTTATTCTTTGACAAACTTTGCTAAAGGAATGACTGCATTTCTTTAACACTGCAAATAATAGAGTTGACTGTGTATTTGAGCAGGTTGACAGCTTCACTTAGCAAATTCACCCTAAATTTCAAAAACAAACCTTGCTGACAGTTGGCTGACAATGGTTGAGATGACAACAGAAATAATTTCCAGCAGGAACAAAAACAGATTTAAGCTAGTACACACAACAGTGCAAGCCTTTTCTTTTTAAATGATATAAAAAGGAAAGCAATCAAAGGAGAAGGAGGCAACCTGCCCATTAGGTACAGCACAAAGTCTCGGCCTATTGCAGCAAGTTATTTACAAAATCAAGTTACAGTGCATCCTTTGTCCTTACCAGCAGGTGCAGCTATTAAGCAGGAAACATTCAAATATAATATGGCCTTGAGGAGAAAAATAAATAGACAGTTTCCTTTCCCTTCCATTACAAATGCCTAACACCAGTGTGATAATTTAATAACTCAATTCCATTTGCTAGGAAAAATTAGCCATTTATTTGGAGTCTTGAAATCACTAAACTCTGAATGTTTCTCTGTGATCAAATCTTATATTGCATATTTACTTAAAGGAAATGTTTTTTTTTTTTTTTTTTGCCTTCTATTCTTTTTATTAGTTTCTCTTCAACTATTTTGCAGAACCTATAATGAGAGTCTGTTTAAGAAGAGTGAAATCAGCTATACCTTTCTCGTTTCATGACATTGAGCTATGCAGTATATTATAAGAGTGTTTTTACTGAAAACTAACTAGTATCCCCCTGGAAATGGCATCACAGTGTCAGTGGGTACTGGATGGTGTCTGGATATGATTATCTGGATGCAGAAGAATAATGGAGCAGTGAATTTGGATGCATGGATCCCAAGAGTGTCTTGGGACAATGTTCAGAATGTGAAAAGAAGACGACAGAGGAACCAAAAGAGTGTGGATTTAAGGAAGAGAGAAGCAAGTGAAATGAAGTGGGATGAAAATTATCAATGAGCAAGCTTTTTAAATGGAAGCATATGAGAAGAAAAAACAATCGACAATATCCAATATTAAGAATTGACAACCTGCTGAATTCTGCAATTAGAAAAATAATTTCACAGAAATTGATTAAATATGAAACCAAACTGTAGTGGGTTGAGTGAATGTGAAAGAATAGTATATTTAAACCATTACTGAGTGTTTTGAATGTAAATGGATAAAAGTATATTAAACTAGTATTTGGGAGAATGGATCTTACAGAGGAAATAGGGAGCAAAGCTTAATGATATGAAGACTCTTTAGAGATATGAGAAGGAAAAGAGATGAAAGCTAACACTTTATGAAGCAAAGTCCATGGTTCCACAAGGTCTTAGAGGAGATGCAAATGTTGCCTCCAAATCTCAGGTGACAGCACTGATGTTGATGGAGCCAGATTCTCCTTATCCTAAATGGTAGGGGAAAAAAATGAAGATATGTGTAGACATAGGTGATTCGTTCTCTCTTTGGAGAGGCTGGGAAGAGTTTTTAAGTTATGTTCTCCATTAAATTTTCCATGAAATATGCAAGATCATTTGCTGAGAGGAAGCATAGCTGAAGTGTAGTAGGCATCTTGAGTTAAGTAAGCAATATTTGAAATAGATGCTGATAACTTAGAGGAGCTTGAAACCATGATTTTGTAATGGCACCATCCATAGTGCTTGTCTGCACAAGAGATATGAAGTGTTATTAAAACTAATCTATCACTGATCATGAAGAGAGAATAACAGAAAAAAATAAGAAAATGATGATATGGTGACTATTCATGAGAAAATAGGTGAAATGTTGAAAGAATTTCAGGATATGAGGGCAGAAGATCTGTTGGTCTAATTGATCTTTATGACTCCAAAGTTTAGCTCAAAAGCCAGAACATGGTGGATACAAATATAATGATGGCAGAATGAAAGATGCCATGAAGTGGCAAACAGAAATGAAGTGTCTCTCTTGATGACTTTTAAGTTGGTAACAGTGATATAATTCTACAAGCAATAATAATGATGATAATAGCAAACATTTATTGAGTGCTTAGGTGTGCCAAGCAGTTTGAAGCTCTTGCATTATCTCATTTAATTCTCACACAGGTATATGAGGTAGACAATATTTGTCACTGCAATTTTATGGGTGAGGTTTAGAGATGTCAAATATCTTCCCAAAGCCATATGGATAATAAATGGAGAAATGAATCAGGTACACTAGTTCCTGAACCCATGGTCTGTAGGAGAGAGAAAACTAGGAAGGATAGGAAGATACAGTTGAAGAAGATGATTTTGAAGGTTGAAGTTAAATTTTTAGCCACATTCTCCCTCATTTGCTCCATTCCTACTTAGTGTTTCTAACACAAAGTCTAGTGCACAAAAGGTATTTGAAAAAAGTTTGAGTGATTGCATAATAGAGGGCTTTGACTTAAGATGTAGCGAGATTGTACATTTTATACTACTAAGTCATTTAAAGTAGAGAGCCCATGGAATATTTTTATTCTAGCATATATAATTTTGGTGACAATAACAAAACATAAATGAGATGATCAACAATAATTAGGCAATGATGGCAGTGCTGGTGTGTGTTTTTTTAAAATACATTAAGATATTTACTATATTAAGAGTGGGCCTACTATAGATTTTCCATAAACTTACAAAATATTATTGCATTTCTCTGACAAATTTCTTGTGGAGGTACCTGGGACTACAATGCTATTGTATTTCAATAGATTATTATAAGGTAGAATTTTATGCCATGTTTACATTCTTAACAACTACATCGGAAATACATGCTCTATTTCAGCAGACATCACATGCTCCACTTTAATGTCATTAGGGAAAAGATTAACTAAATACCATGAATAAAAATAAATAAGAGCAATGGGAAATGTGTTTTATTTATCAATTATAGGTTGGTCTCTATCCTCACCAACTTAAAAACTCAAGATCTTAAACTTTTGAAGTTTAAGATAACTTATGAAATTTAATAGAAACAATCTACATCAAAATTATTCCTGAAATGTTATGCTCATCTTGTTGCCTATAAATATCTTGGTATTTTCTGCAATGATGCTATTATCTAATCAACCTCAGGTCCTTGAAATAAAACATTTTCTTCTACTGAAATTTCGTCAGTTTTAGTAAACCATTAATTCAAACTGAAATCTGAAAATTTGAGTTTTGGTGGATTAAGTCGCAAAAGATTTAATTAGAATATCTTAACAGGCAAGCAATCAACCTTCTATCATAACCTTGTGTGTTAATTTCATTTTTCCGCAATATTTCTCCTCTATCTACAAAACTGAGGAAATTGAAAACACTTAAAAAATCCATAAATATGTTTGAATGATAAATATGTAGGTGAAAATAATAAATGTTATAAAATAGTTTTCTTTGAATATTAACTTTCTGAGAGCAGGGAATAACTTAGATATCATAAACCAAAGAGTTCCAATCAAATGATAAGGTTCTCTGAGAATGTTTTTGAATGACATGCATGGAAAATATTTTGGAAAAATAAAAATTAATTAAAAAACAAGACTAATGTTATGTTTTTCAGTACATACTAATGTTTTGTTTTTCAGTGCATTCAATTGTAATTTAATGAGTACAATATCTAAGTAATTCTTACTTCTAAGAAATAGTGTAAATATTTCAAACTATAAAATAATCATAACAAGATATTATAATATTAGATTCAATCATGTTCTCCAAAATATAGAGAGGAAAAGAACTGCAGATATTGAGACAGTCTTGAAAATAAGAACCTATACATATGTTTAGGGTCTAAAAAACATCAGATTACTCTCATCTGCTTCTCTTCACTACCTCCTTTCTGTTTGTAGGAACCAATTTCTGGCAACTTTCCAAATCAATTTCTAAAGCTTTATATTTTAATGTGAAATAATAACATAGTTGCCCTTCTCAGATAGAACAATTTCAAGCATTTTGGTTTATTTCTTCAATATTTTTTCAAAGTTTAGTATGATTATGGAATTTTGTCTTTGACTTTTTGTTTTCCTTGTTGTCATTCTTAGCAACTGCGTTTTGATTTTCAGAAAAAAGTAACTGGGAACAGTTTTTAGCAGAAGAGAGAGGAACACTGGTCATATGTAGATATCAAAATTAGGCAATGCCTAAGACAGTAGAGGAAGGAATAAGGACGAATGTTGTATTCGTTTGGATAGGCCAGGTTTATTTCATTTATGATGCCCAAAAGTGTGGTGAAGTTATAGTAATGACTGCTCCATGTAGTTACTCAGGGATCCAGGCTAATATAGGCTCAAGCTCCTGGAACCCTGTCAGATACAATGACAGGGCAAATGAAGAACTGGGAAAACAAACATAAGCTGTTCACTGCTTGATTTGAGCTGGGAAGTGACATGCATCAGAGATGCACTATTTTTATTGGCACAAGTAATTACATGGTCCTCCTCTCTAATGGCAAAGCAACTGAAAAATATAGAGGAACAAATAAAATATTTCGAGGGTGTCATGTTCTCTACCACAAAAGAAGAATCAAAATGAGGAGATTTATGTGCTCATGTGCAAGAGTTTAAATTGTACTTTAGAAGATTTATCTAATTGCTCTGATGTCTCATCTCCTTTTCTAGAACTCTGATAATATTTGCTATCTTAGTACAATTTTTAACAATTATGTATATAATTATACCGTCTTAAATTTATTTATTCATTCAATGTTTTTCCTTGTCAGATTTACATGCACAGAACAAGTGCTAGGCAACATTTATCCTGTGAATATTGTCCTAAGTATTGTCCGCAAGAGAAAACAAAGATTACTGAAATCTGCAGTTATTTTGTTATATTAATTGCATATCTTGATAAAAAAATGATACACTTTGCCTTTTATTTCCTGGAACTACATCACTTTTCTGTTATATTCATGGCTTCCTGCTTTCTATATGATAAACTTCAAGATCCTTTACATGACATATAAGGTTTTTTTTTTTTTTTCAGATATTTTTCTTGAAAAGTCTGCATGGATCATCTTTCTGAATGCCAATCTCTTTTCCTTGAACACACCGTCAATTGCTCATAAATTCCTAGTGATTGTCTAAGTGTGAGCTTTGCTGTTATCTTTTCCTGGGGTAACTTCCTGACCTATCTGTTTAAATAACATCCTGTGTATATCTCTGCCCTTGAACCCCTCGATCATAATGGTCTCTTACATGACTATTCCTTGTACATGAAGGTGAGCTTTTCCAAAGCCAGGGAGCAGGTATAATTCATATTTGGACCCCAACACCTATTTTAATCGTTTTTTTTTTTTTTTTTTTTTTTTTTTTTTTTGTAGAATTAATCATTGGAATCAACAGGTGGAATACCCTGAAAGTCTTTCTACTTTACTTTGATGCAGTGCCTAAAGTATACCCTTCAAATTATTCTCCCCATCTTTTTCATTTTATTAATTCAGTAGGGTTCTTGTAAAGTTGGAGGTTATAGATGACATTAATTCAGAGCGATTTTAAAGAGGAGGAAATTTTGTCCCATGCTTTGCAGATTGCTTTCTGCACCCTGGTATAGATGGGTCAGTTAACTTTAAAGTGAGCCTCAGGTAGGCACATTATGCTCCTTCCCACCCTACTAGGCCTTTCAAACTACTATGCCTTTCCAAAAGCCAGAAGTGCAGTCTATGAAAAATGAATTATTAATGTCTGATTTTCACAGCAAAATAGAATATTTTTGCTCAAAGAATAGCATTTCTTCCATGATTTCAGACATACTTTATTAATATAAAATCCTGACCCTTTAGTAAGGTGTCTTTTTGAATCACAGATTTGCTGACTTTAATAAACACACTGCTGTTATTTTTAATAAGCATGAAAGTTCAGTTTGGAAAGTTTATGGTCTGGTTACAATCAAAACGACAAGTGAAGAGTGACAAATAAATATATAAATAAGACTAAACATTTCTTACATACCAAATGTAGTTTTCAGATAAATTCAAGTGAGGAATTATTTTTTTCTGAAAGAGGTTCTCTCTGTATCGGTATAGATCTCTGGCAAAGAAAAGACGTATGTACAGTGGGAAATGGCACAAAGCTTTCTGTTCTCTTCAGTCTGCTACTTCTGTCCTCTCAAACCCACCTACACTATTAGTTACATTATTGGCTGTTTTGTATTGTGCCAAATTGACCTCAAATATGTTTGAAAACGTCTTCGTACTAGTGATTTGACATTTAAAAATGGAAATCAGAATTTTAAACATTGAATCAGTTTTAAATTTTCAATGAACATTTTTAAATGAATTTCAAAGCTATTGATTATGTGATCACCTCAAAAAAGATAATTTTTGTTTTGTTTTCTATTTTAATTGCTCATTAGTCAAATGTTGGAGACATTTTGTTCCCTGACAGTTGTCCTAGTCATTCTTATGAGCACAACTTAAGACTATTTTCAAGGTCCAAAAATCTAAAAATGCAATCAGGATTTATCTAGCAGTGGGTTTCAATTTTTGTTCGGTAAATTTAGTTTTAGTGCAAGTAGTAGTTACATTGTTTTCCTTAATTAGTAGGAGTACAATCATAAGCACTGCTGCCTAATCTTTCTGTAATGGCCTAGCATCATGGTTATTTACCAAACTGCCTTTTTGAAGGTCATTTATTAAGCCATAAAAGAAGAAAATGATTTTCCAAGTTTATCAGATAATCAAAACCCAAATACAATGTCTCATTCTAACAAAGGCTATTACAATTCTGAAGATAATTGGAAGCATGACCTTCTTTTTTTCTTTTTCTTTTCTTTAAAATAATAACCTCTACTTGAATAGATTTCCTGTATTGGTTCCAAAAGAGAAGCCATCTAAACGACACCTACTGATGCCAACAGAATTTATGAACCCAGGTTGCTGTATCACTGCCCTGGTTTGCCCAGAGATAGTACAATTAAGACTCCATTTCAGTGACTGTGACTGTTATTATATCTGAGGTTGAGGACTTTGTAATATCTATTTTAATTGCTACTCTTCAGCCTTCTATGTGGGTAGCATGATCTAAGAGAGGCTATAGGTTACCACCAGTCAATTGTTTCCCCATAGTTTACCAAATTCTAGCCTCTATCCCCATTTGGTCAGAATTTATACAATGACTTTATACTAGAAAGCTTTCCAAGATATTTTAACAATGTATATTAAAGCATACTGGTTTCTCAATGATGCCACCATGAAAATAAACATATCATGAATTTTGGCTCAAATGGCTTCTTCCTATCCTCTTGGAGTCATATGACAGGAAAACCATGCGTGTTACCTGAGAAATGATAAAAGACATGATTAGAGTCTTCTCTTCATTTAGAAATTATCCTTTTCTGCATATATTAACATGAATTTTCTTATAAAATTTAGCAATGCTTTCTTTGACGTTTTCACATTCAAACTGTTGTGCATGTCTTCTATATGGCAGTCAGAATACTACAGGATTTTACATATGAATTTCCAAATGGTATGAAGTAGGACTAATTTTCTCTACTTTACAGATCAGAAAACTAAAGCTCACAATGTGTAAACAATTTAGCCATAATCATTCAACTAGTTCACTCATTTGTCTTGATGGTAGCACAGAGTTGATGTTGGCCACTTGGGAAGGAAATATGTAAGCAGTGACGAGAGGTAGATGCTAAGGTTGGGAGTGATGGGCACAGTATCCACAGAAGGTACCAAAAAGGAAAATCTGCTGATGATGGCATCCAACATCAGTAAGTCAGTCTGTTGCAGTGGTTGCTACATATTTCCCTTGGGAGTCTTCCAAATTTTCCAGTACACACTTAGCTGAATTCTGTCATTGCCAGTACTAGTAACACTAGGCAGCAACACATAGATAATAAGCTCAGGATCTGAAGTTAGACCTTGCAAATTCTTAGTTCCTCACTTACCAATATGTGTCATAAGCAAACTCACAGTTTCATAGAGTCCTAGTTTTCTGTTTTGTAAAAACATTATGTTTACCTCCTCTTCATGAATTAAATTAAATATCAAATAACCACTGCACAGCTCTGTTACCTAGTAGGTGCTCAATAAATGCTGGTTTCCTTTCCTCTTTATTTTCTTCCCTTTTCCTGCCAACCACCTAAAACATTCTGATGACTTTTAATTCAGGCTCTTCCATCGAAGACCACCTCTGTATGTTTCTTGCAACTTATAATTACAAACAAATGACAGTCTGTGGTTTCTACCTTTTAGTTACCCCAAATACATACAGAGGTCAATGCAAGGTGTTAGGGACATTACAAGTGACAGGATTGAGGAATAAGGTCTGAATGAATAGCACCGTGGAGACAGAAGCTGTTTCTAACATGTCCAAACTGGCTCTTTCCTTTTTGTTCCACCTCTTAGAAAATGGAACTGCTTTTCACCTAGTTTCACAAGACAATAGGTTGGTTACTCTGCATTATTCTTTAACTTCTGCATCATTTAATATTCTTAACCAAGAAATTCTTCTTGGAACACCCTCTAGTTTTGTTTCATTGACACCATAGTTTTTAGAATTTCCTCCTTTCCTATTGCACCATCCACCCCTCCATCCCTCTTGGAGTTTCTTCCACTGAGCAATAAGTATAGGAACTCACTGGGACTCAATTGGGACTTCTCTATTTCAACCTCTTTGGTTCATTTGGTTCCTTGGCTGTTAGTATTTCTTGTGTATTGGTGACTGATTTCTATCAGTAGGCCACACTTCTTTGTGCTCATGTAACTAGATATTTTTATCACTTCTACAAACGACATCTGCTTAGATGTTTCAAGCTACGTAACCAAAACAGACTTTTGAATCTTGCCTTCCATTGATTCCTCCTCTAGTCTTTGCCATCTTAGCACATAGCAGAAACAAGAAATCCTGCTTTTTTTTCAGACTTCAGACCATTCCATGTGAACACTAACAGGTATCATGAATAAATTCATTTCATGTGTGTGACTACCACCATCTTAGTACAAGTCACCTTTATCTCTCCAACATGGTGTTCTGCAAGTCTTTTAACCTAACCTGTCTCTCTGCTTCTGCTATTACTTATTACCAAAGCAGTCTATACATAGATGCCCAAGTGATCTTGTAAAAAGGCAAATTAATCATGTCACTTTCTTGCCTCAATAGCTTTGCTCTTATAAAAAATTAAAACTTCATCATGGCCTATAAGACTAGCAAGATCAGCCTAATTCCCTCCACCTTGACATTTCTGACATCATTTTCTACTGTTTCCCCTTGCTCAGTATATTCTAGTCACCAGCTTAGAATATACTGTTCCTCAGTTGTACCAAGTACTCTTCCTCCTAAATCAATAGAAATCTGCCTGAAATTCTTCTTCTGACTCAGTATTTAAGCACTTATATCTCAGCATTCAGTAAATATTTATTGGGTAAATGAAAATATAAATAACTCATTGTCTGTTCTTATTTCCTATATCTAATTAATTATTAAGTTAAAACCATCCTATTTTGTCAAATCCTTGAATCATTATTATCCCTAATGTTCTGGCCTTAATTCTTGCCATCATTATCTCTTTCTTGAATCATATAATTTTTTATGTTGTGGTTTAGATATGAAAAGTCCTCCAAAAGATAATGTGTGAGATAATGCAAGAATGTTCAGAGGTAAAATGATTAGATTATGAGAACTGGAACCTGATCAGTGGATTAATCCACTTGAATGGATTAACTGGTTGGATAGTGCATGGAGGTAAGCTATGGCTGGAGGAGACAGATCATATGGGCATGCCCTTGAGATATATATTTTTGTCCCTGGTGAATGGAGTCATGAACTAAACTGTTTTCCTCTGCCATGCCCTTCTGCCAAGATGTTCTGCCTCACCTTGGGCCCAGAGCTACAAAATCACCTCTTCATGGATTGAACCTCTAAATCCATGAGCCAAAATAATCTTTTCTTCCTCTAAGTTGCTCTTGTTAGGTATTTTGGTCACTGTGATGAAAGAGTTGACAAAAACAAAAATTGAACAGAATTCTAGGGTCAAGCAAATAGAGGTAACAAGGGAGAAGCTCTGTTTAACAGATTAAAAATGCAGAGTGGATGGTCATTACAATTCTGTGGTTGATGGGACTCTAAACTCTCTGGCTTCATGTAGGATCCAAATTATCTTATAGTTGCCCCTGGCATTATTTCAATTTATCTTGTTCTAGCTGATCTTTGTGTATCAAGTTCTGTTGTTAGTCATTTCTTCACATGCAGCTAGGATGATTTTTTTTTAATTTCCTATGAGTTTTGTTGCTGTTAGGAACAAAAATTAAACATCTTAGCTGGCATAAAAGTCTTTCAAGATTTGGCCCCTTAATTCCTCTTGGTGACTCTCTGAAATTCAACTCATATGTATGAGTTGCATCCTGTCATATTAGGAAATTTGTCCACTTTACCACTGACTCTAAAGTGCCAGGCACTTATTAGTCACTTGCTAAATATTTGTTGAAGGAAACATTTCAGTCAGGTATCCTACTCCCACTGATGTCTGACTTTCTTGCTTGTCTCTAATTACTTCCCATAGTGTGATCATATATTTTTATTTTAGGAGCTTATCCAGAAGCCAACCCGACTAATATAAAAAATACATGGATTGTCCTATGAAAGATTTGACTGGTGACTATGTTTTTTTTTTTTTTTTTTTTTTTTTTTTTGTACCCAGGATTGAACCAAGAGGTGCTTATCCACTGAGTCACATACCCAGCCCTTTTTCATATTTTATTTATAGACAGGGTCTCACTAAGTTGCTGAGGCTGGCTTTGAACTCGCAGTCTTCCTGCTTCAGCCTCATGAGCTGCTGCTACAGGTGTGTATCACTGCACCCGGAAATGACTTTTTGATAATTACTTTTGACCACCTATTTTCTTTTGATTTTGCTCCAATTTGTCCAGCCTATCTTTGTAGTCATCTACTCAAAACATCTGCTGACAAAAGGAAATTGCCAAGATGTCAACTATTTCCCTTAACATTGAAAAGATATTTTAAAGCATAAGGAACAAATAATTGAATATAGAAAAGGTAAGTTAGTAATTGGTTATAAAGAACATACACTCTGTGGATACTTAGAAAATGTTGAATAATTTGAAAGAATATTGAGAAAAGGTCATTTTCTACATATCTTAAACATAAATAGGAGACATGTCATTTTTTTCAGGTAGCTAAAGATTGCTTTTATAGTACAAATATATGTTCTTTTAATTAAATATAAAATGTAAAGTATATCTACCATTTTTGTTTAAATTAACAC
>CM046661.1:81288297-81345797 GCA_025594165.1 Tamias sibiricus
AGCAACAATTTCACAATTACGTGCCAGCACTTGATTGCAAAATTGGTAAAAAAAAAAAAAAAAAAAAAGAATTACTAGAACACTCAAGAGTGGAGTAATATTTAAATGGTGAGATTTCTTGGAAGAGGTGAGATTGACATGGAGTATGTAAAATAGATAAATGAAAAAGCAAACACTGTTCATTGGTGACCTGGTCTTTATGGTGCTGATAATTCATTCATTATTCGTGTTAGTTATATGTCCACTGTGAAAGCAACGGAATATACATATTAACCAGACTGACAGCATCATAGGGTTATTTTCCAATGTTTGCTTCTACAGTAATAATAGCCATTTATGGAATCTTTACTATGTGCCAGGCACCGTGTTTAATGGTTTACACTGTCAATTATTAAATCCTTAGATAAGTCTACAGGGTAGGTACCATTATCTCTGGCATATAGATTAGGAACAGAAGCTTAGAGAGGTTGCTCAAGGTCAGACTGCTGTGAAGTGGAACATTGCTGAGCTCCTATTGATTGAAATTCAGGTCTGTTTGGCTCAAAAGCTCCTACCCTTGTCCTCAGGCCAGCCAGCAGTGCTGGATCTTCACGGCAGGTACCAGCTTCTATCCCTAACTCAAACATGCTCTCAACATGTGGGCAGTAGGTTTTAATTACTCTGTCACTTTTCCTCATTTATTGATCAGTTTGGCAATCATTAATTGAATGCTTATTTTGTGCTAAGTGCTGTAAACAAAGCTGGTGAAGGTAATAAATATCCTTTTCTCTAAATACCTGTATTCTGTTAAAGGTAGAACTCAATAATTGCAATAGATGTGTAAGACACAAATAATGCTTTTCTAGGGATGAGAAGGACAAGAATTCAGAGAGGGTTTTTATAGAAAAGGTGACGCTTAAACTGAATCTTGGTGGATAACTTCCTCATTTGCCAATTCTATAAAGTTGAGCAGAGAGTGGGCCCTAGCATGGGGTATCAGAGAAATTCTGGTTGTGCAATCTTGGTAGAATTAAAGGTTCTTAAGGAGGAGTGACCAGAAAATAAAGCGAAATAATAAACAATAGCCAAATAACGAAGGATGATCTCATATGCAATTGTTTATCCTTAACAGCAGAGGGAAGACTTTAAGGGATTTAAAGGGAAACGTGTCTTGAATAGACTTATTAGTTTTTTTTTTTGAGGAGGGAATAATAAAAAGAGTTGATGAAAGAGCAAACTAAGAGGGCAAAAATAGAGAGGACTGAAATATAAAAGATCAGCAAGGAGGATTTTAGGTGATCTAACGAAGAAGACATACCGGCTAATAGGAGCATTTCTAAGTTACTTCAGGCTTTCTACCTTTGGGGTTGGCTGAATGGTAGAGGGAGACAGAAAATATGTGAGAAAAAATTAATAGGGGCCAGGAGTTTATTTTTGGATATTTAAAATTAAAAAGCCAATAGGACACTCAGGTATAAAAAAGAAAGAAAGAAAGAAAGAAAGAAAGAAACTATTGGATTCTAAATGAACCATATATTCAACAGAAGAGAGGCAAATGGAATAAACTGTTGTCTCTGTTACTGTAGTGCTCAGTGTGGACAATGTGGCTTAATGTGAGAGTCCAATATGGAAGCCCCATAATTGTACCGATATATATATATATATATATATATATATATATATATATATATATATATATATATCAGGCAAGGTGGCCATGGACAGGGTAAGCACATGTGAAAATTCTGATCGGATACAAAGCTTGGATGAAAAGGGATTGAAAATAGAAGAGGGTTTATCAATTGAAACATGTTCCCAATGGCTTATTGATTAACTGAATTATTTAACAGACATATATTAACACACCCACTATGTCTCAGACACTGAGCTAGATTACAGGGATACAGTACAGAACAAGAGAACAAGGGAGAAAAGACTTTGCTTTCATGGAACTATGTGGTATGAGATGCCAACAAAATAATTAAGCAAATAAACATCACAAATGGTGATCAGTGCTCTGGATAAAAGAATAAAAAGTGCTAAAATTAAAAAATAACTGTGAAGGATACAGATGGGGAAGCCTAATCAGATTTAGTGACCAGGGAAACATCTCTCTGAGAAGATGGCATTTAGGCTGAGATATGAAAAGACAGAACATACAATGTATATAAGGAGCAGAAAAGACATACCAGGAAGAAACAAGAGCATTTGACAAGTTTCTGTGGCAGGAAGGATCCTGGTAAGTTTGAGGACCTGGAAGAAAACAAGAGCATTGTGGCAATTTACTCTAAGTCAGGGGCTGATCATACAGGGCCTTGTAAGCCATCATAAGAAAGTTTGATTCTGCAGGGTAAAGTCATGGAAAGGTGGAATAATGTTATACTTGTTGTCATGTGGATAATGAACTAGAAGGAATCTAAAAACAGCAAAATGCAATAGAATATTATATGGTGTTCCAGGTAAAAGAGGGTAGCACACTGACTGTGGTTGATGGAGAGAGAGAGAGAGAGAGAGAGAGAGAGAGAGAGAGAGAGAGGAGTGGATTCAGTAGGCAGAGGGGCTGCCTTATGGACTGATGAGGAATGAGGAAGAGAGAGTAACTAAAAATGACTCCCGGGTTTGTTGCCATTTACTGAGGTAAAGATTATTGAGGGACACATTGGAGTGAAAATCAGAGGGCTACAATTGTGGGAGTGATCAGTCTGTAAAGCCGTGAGACTGGATGAGAAGGAGGATGAATAGTGTTTCACATAGGGAGAGAGAAATTAAACTAAAAAAATAGTTTAATGATGTATATAGAAGTTTCTAGAAAAGGAAGAAACCTGAAGCGGCCTCTGGTTAGTGAGATATATGTCTTGTAGAAAGCAAGCCCTTTTCTAATGAAGTGAGACATGGGACGGAAGCCTTGTAGTTCACAAATGACAGAAAGAGGGAGAGCACCAGGGACAGTCAGTGGGGAGACAGAGGGGAGAGGGGAAGATGATTATGAAAGTAAGAAAGTATTGATATTGACAAACCAGCACACTGGGAATTCATAGATTTATGAATTTGTCACAGCATTAGCCCATTTGATTAAATCCCAAGCATTTCCCAAAATTATCAATTAGACCAATTATTATGGGGTTTACAGGGAAAATGGAAGGGATGTTATCTGTGGGCAAGGAGGTATGATACTGATAAAAAATTGCACTGAGGTATTCTGAGAATAGGAAGAACTAAAATAAGAAAGGAAGAGACTGAGGAAAAGGTGGTATTCCTCCAAAAAATAGCAGTCTTAAAAAAAAAAATTTCTTGAATATTTGAATTTACACATTAAATGAGGGAGGAAATAATCAGTCGGTGAGATAAAATTAATAGGATTTAGGGATACATTGAAAGTGGCACATGAAAAATAGAGAGAGACATTGACAGTGATTTTCAGATTTACACCATGGGTGATGAATAGAGTTCTTTAATGCACATTCCATGGGACAGGAAGGCTGTTCCCATCCCCAAGTCCAGTGTTGCACATTCCAGTTTGAGTTGGTATTCAGGCGTCTGCTTGGAGATTCGCCCACAGCAGATGTGGCCTAAAAGAGGTGCTTATTATTAAATAGGTCTGAGTTGGAGAATTTAAGGGGTAGAAGTTACAAAATAGGTAACATCTGCCCCAGAATTTTAACAGGCACCATTATTTCAGGTAGAATTTTACTGCCTTTGATCTCACATTAGTCCTACTACCCTCTTCAGTACAAGTCTCTTTATTATCATAGAGCAAATATCTGCCTTAGTAAAATTCTCTAGCCACAGGTAGTTTTTGTTACTTTCTTAGAGAAATTAATAACTACCAAAATGCAAACCCCAAGACTTTCCCTTTCTGTTTCTCTCCAGGCAGAGACTAACACCTCTGACCCCAGAAAGGATGACATCTGCCAATTGGGCATGACTCACTTTAACTACTTCCCAATTTCAATTTCTCACAAATGCCAGTGACAAAGATTGGACCCAAACATTATGCAGGTGATTCTCAAACACTGCATTTAACTGCTCTGACTTAAAGGTTTCATGAACATAAGAAAGCAGAATCAAACTTCCTATTTCATTGAGAGTGCAAAGCTTTGTCATTCTTGACATCTCCAGTAACTATACGTAAGCCCATGGCCTTCTGTCAGAGGGAGATTGTGCCTGAAGTCAGGACCAAAGACATATTTCTGAAGCAGAGCTATAGCTCCAAACCTCCTTACCTCATATTCTTGTTTTCTGATCCACAGAATATTATATGAAAGTCACATCTGTAAGGCATACAGATGTGAAAAATATGTAGTAGGTACTCAGTAAATAAGATCTGTCCTCTCATTTCCCTTTTTTCACTACCAGTTTTAAAACTCATGATCACTTAGTATGTGAACACATGTTAAATATGTTATCTGATACCCAGCTCTTCCCTCCATATTTAGTATGTTCCAAAAATGCATTATAGTTACAATAATATGTTGCTGACTAATATCTATATTGTGAAGAATGATCACATGCATATGTGTACATGCATGCATCAACACATAAGCATAAGGACTTACACAGATGGAATATTTCTTAGTTATAACAATGAACTCTTAGATGGCAAACCACTTTATAGTCCAAGAAAATATTTCTATGGGATATAGTTTTTAGTTTCAATTTGATTTGTATTCGTTGAATATTTTCTTGAGCTGTTGAGAAATGAAAGTCATTAAAAGATTTACACCTAAATTTTCCCTTTGTTCTAGTTCATTCATAGGTATGCTTTAGAATCATAAACTTTTATTTTTATGTAGTTACTTGCATCTAATGCAATAGCATGAAGTTAAAACCTTTAGCTTGACCATTATGGATCCCCCTTCATTCTAGAGGCAATCCAATTTCTGATATCAAACACACCTCCTTTCACTACTTTATATTCTGTTCAAGAACACATCTGGAAATTTCTCTAATTTGTCCTTTTTTTTTGTTTGTTTCCTAGTACATGAAATTTTCTCCTCACATTCTTTATCTTTTAAAATCTCTGATTCTGATGTCTTCCCACTGACAGGCATAAAATTATATCACTTGACTGTCTATTAATTTGCTAGTTATGATTAATTCATACTATGAAGATAGTTATAAATTTCCTATAAGGAGAATGAGGAATTATTTTGAATGCTGATGTCCTTTTTCTCACATAGCTCTTTACACATAGTGTGTACTTCATAACCATTGTGGATTAACCTCATTTCATTTTATAGAAGATAAAAATATCTGAAACAAATGATTTCAACTATCCTTAAAAATGGTGATACATAGTGAAGGAGCCCCAATCAGGGAGACAGCTATTGCGGTTAGCTGGAAGCCATAAGTTCCACCTGATAATAATCATACATTAAGTATGCACATGACGCACCTGTAAATGCACGTGATGCATCCGCAAAGCTAAAGGTATATAACCGGGTGAAAGCGGTCAGAAGCGATTCATTCAGTCAGTTGGTCAGTCGGAAGAAGAGTTCGGGTGGGAGAAGAAGAAAAGAGTCAGAGCGGCCAGAACGTAGTCAGAAGAAGAAATAAGAGTCAGAGCGGTTAAGAGTTCGGTCAGAAGAAGCTAGAGAAAGAAATGAGAAGCTAGAGAAAGAGTTTAGTATAAGGAAAAGAGTTTAGCTAAGAAGAGAAGAAGAGATAAAGAGAAAGACAGAGCTAGAGAAAGAAAAACTAGAGAAAGACAGAGACTAAGAAATGAGAAAAGAGTTTAGTATAAGGAAAAGAGTTTAGCTAAGAAGAGAAGAAGAGATAAAGAGATAATAGATTCCTGCCACCGAATCTCCTCCCGCGGTATTGTGGCTGTATGTCAGGCAGCTACAACATAGAAGAAAAATAGGCAACGAAGAAAGATATTTAAGTATTGAGTAAAAGTGCTACTAAAACAAATTTGCTAGATTAGAGCTACTTAATAAATATTTTATATTACTAATGTCTTTATTATGTATCTTAAAATTCAAAAACAGAGTAGAAGGTTACTAACTATAGCAGTTTCCCCTTACCAAGCTGGGTTATGTTCCAAGACCCTCAGTGAATACCTGAAGTCATGAATAGTACCAAACCCTATACAAACTGTTTTTTACCAATGACAATTTTTTTCTAAATTAGGCACAGTGGAAGATTAACAATGACAACAAATAATAAAATATAATAATTGTAATGATTTATTGTAATAACAGTTACATGAATATGATCTCTCTCTTGAAAGAGTCAAGACAAATATTAGTATTTTCAGACTGTGGTGACTTCAGGTAATTAAATTTGTAGAATGTGAAACTGTGAATGAAGAGGGAATGTTATAATTTATTTCCCAAGCCTATTAATACTAATCGATTCTTATAAATTTACTTTTTAAATGTTGCTTAGTGAGTGAACAACTTTGTAACCTTAGAAGCTAGGAAAGTCCTACAAGTATGCAATTTGGAGAAAACATGTAACTATCTTTAGAAATGTAAGTAGGTTTTGGCTAACTGTACATATTTTAAATGTACTTAAAAACCTCACTCTAACCATCCTCTCATCTGTGGTTTCACATTCTTTGGATTCAGTCACCTGCAGTTAACCAGTCTTAAAATATTAAGGGAAAATATCCCACACAAACAATTTGTAAATTCTAAATTTTGTGCTCTCCTGAGTAGGAGGATGAAATTTTATGCCACCCTGTTCAGAATGTGAATCATCTTTTTGTCTAGAATATCCACACTATATATGCTACCTACCCCTTAGTCAATTAGTAGCCATCTTATTTATCAGATTGACAGTCATATTATTGCAGCATTTATGTTCAGGAAACCCTTATTTTTCTTAATCATGGCCCTGGTCCACAAGAGGAGTAACACTGGCAATTCACATATGCCAGAGTGCTGTAAACTGTTTCTTTAAGTGAGAAGGTGAAAGTTCTCAATTTAGGAACAAAAATTTGTATGCTGAGGTTGCTAAGATCCAAAGTAAGAATGAAACATTATATATAGTATATAACACACACACACACACACACACACACACACACACAAGAATGATCCGGTACTATCTGTGGTTTCAGGTATCCACTGAGAGTTTTTGAAGATGCCCCCTGCTGATCAGGGGAAATACTGTATTTTACTGAAAGTCTTGAGTAAATTTTAAAACATAATCTACAAAGAAAATAAATCTTCCAGAACAGATGTATTGTTGCCTTCTGATTTTACCTTCTTTCTTTCTCTCTCCCCCTATCTCTTTCCCCATCTCTCTTTCCTAATTTCCTTCCTTCCAGAAATATTAACTGTATATCTACTATATTCAAGTCCTTAGAGTACTGGGTTAATATGATGGACAAGAAACATTCCAGCATAATACTTTTATTGCTGTCAGGAACACTGACTACCTATTAGACATGTATAAAAATGAAGACACAGATAATTTCAGATTTTGATAAGAACTATGAAGGAACCAGATGTGGAAATGTGGTTAAGATGTACAAATGCTTTGCAGCCAATGAATTCTCAAGGAATCAGATGAAGAAGGAAGAAAAAGCCTGAACTGAAAAACTTGATGGTAATGCTAAATGATTCTATTATTTGCCTGACAGGCAGAAAATAATTAAAATAAAGAAGAAACAAGCACCAGATGGATACACAGCTGAGTTCTATAAGACTTTCAAAGAAGAACTAATATCAATACTTCTCAAATTATTTGATGAAATATAAAAAGAAGGAACACTTCCAAACTTATTCTATGAGGCCAATATCACCCTGATTCCAAAACCAGGCAAAGACACATCAAAGAAAGAAAACTTCAGACAAATATTGCTAATGAACATAGATGCAAAATTTCTCAATAAGATTCTGAAAAATCAAATACAAAAACATATCAAAAAGATAGTGCACCATGATCAAGTGGGGTTCATCCCAGGGATGCAAGGTTGGTTCAACATATGGAAATCAACAAATGTAATTTATCACATCAATAGGCTTAAAGATAAGAACCATATGATCATCTCAATAGATGCAGAAAAAGCATTTTGACAAAACATAGCACTCCTTCATGTTCAAAATACTAGAAAAACTAGGGATAACAGTAACATATCTTAATATTGTAAAAGCTATCTATATGCTAAACCCTGGGGTAACATCATTCTAAATGGAGAAAAATGAAAGCATTCCCTCTAAAAACTGGAACAAGACAGGGATACCCTCTTTCATCACTTCTATTTAACATAGTTCTTAAAACACTAGCCAGAACAATTAGCAGATGAAAGAAATTAAAGGGATATGGATAGGAAAAGAAGAACTCAAATTAGCATTATTTGCCAACAATATGATTCTACACCTAGAAGACCCAAAAAATTCCACTAGAAAACTTCTAGAATAGAGAACCTACAGAATGGGAGTGAATTTTTAACACACATGTATCAGATACAGCATTAATCTCTAGGATATATAAAGAACTTAAAAATCTTAACACCAAAAAAATCAAGTAACCCAATCAATAAATGGGCCAAGGAACTGAACAGACACTTCTCAGAAGATGATATACAATCAATCAACAAATATATGAAAAACTGTTCAATATCTCTAGCAACTAGAGAAGTGCAAATCAAAACTACTATAAGATTTAATCTCACTCCAGTCAGAATTGCAGCTATTAAGAATACACACAAAAATAAGTGTTGGCAAGGATAAAGAAACTGTGGTATACATATACAATGGAATATTATTCAGCATTAAAAGAGAATAAAATCATGGCATTTGCAGGTAGATGGATGGAGTTGGAGAATATTATGCTAAGTGAAGTAAACCAATCTCAAAAAACCAAATACTGAATGTTTCCTCTGATATGAGGATGCTGATCCATGATGGGGATGGAGGGAAGCATGGGAGGAATGGAGGACCTTTAGATAGGGTAAAGAGGAAGGAGGAGAAGGGAGGGGGCAGGGGATAGAAAAGAAGGTAGAATGAGATGGACATCATTACCCCAAGTACATGTATGAAGACATGAATGGTGTGAGTCTACTTTGTGTACAACCAGAGACATAAAAAATTGTGCTCTATATGTTTACTATGAATTGAAATGCATTCTGCTGTCATATGTAACAAATTAGAATAAATAAATAAATTTTAAAAAAGGAGAAATGAGTGATTTTGGATGATGACACATTTATTATATTTTAAGATACTTGATTTATGAAAAGGGAAATTAAACTATAAATATATTATCATATTGATTACATAAAATATAATGATCATCACAAAAATTTAAAAATGGAGATATGAACAACTGGGTTGAAACAGAATTATTGTGTTTGTATCTGTATGCTTCCCCCCATTGTTTTTCCTTTCTTCTTTGTTGCTTTCAATGAACATTTATTATACCAGGCACAGGGCTAGGGATAGATTTTGAGGATAGAAATCATGAATATGACATTATTCCTGGTGTCAAGAGGTACATAGTCTACAGGATTCATATATTACTTCACACTCCCAATTTTAGCTCTATTGAGAAAAAAGACATGAATGTAGAATTTCTTTGAAGTAACTTTGACCAATGTAATTGCATAAAAAAGTGCCTGGAATCTTCTTTCTTTAGGAACCTAAATGAGTCTCTCTCTCTCTTTCACCTCTGTCATGTCTATGCTCAAATGTCACCTTCTCAGTAAGGTCTTTCTTTACCAGCCTCCTTAAAAATAGCATCCCACTCTCCACAAATCTTGTTCCTCATGTCCCTCCTCTGCTTCATTTTTTCCTTAGCACTCATCACTTTACTAAATACCTATGATTTACTTATTTACTTTTCCTTAAATATATCCATCTTCCTCATTTAAAATGTAAATTCCATGAGATTAGGAGTTTGACTCATTTTGTCCACTCATGCATTTCCAGTGCTGAAAAAAGTAGCTATTACATGCCAAGTACTCAGTATGTATTTATCAAGTGAGTGGATAAATGAGTGAATAACTTAATCAATATTAAAATAATGGAAAAAATAACAAGCGCATTGCTTTTGGAGAATTTAATGTAAAAGAGAGTTATAATTGAGGTGCTGTTATTCTCAACCCTTCAAGGATAGCGCTGTATATACTGGTATCCATTACTATTTATTTCTACTTAAGGCTTGGCAAAGTATCTCTTACTCAAAGAAAAATAAATGAATTGCTTACCACTAATAAATAAGGGACAATTATTTGGCTACAGCTTAAACCCTATATGAACAACCCTATCAAGTCCTTTTTTTTTAGTTCTGGCAGTTCTGGAAGATAGCTAAGATGTTATTTTCAAAAACATTAATATTTAAACTTAAATTACAAATTATATGATCTATGTATTTTATCAACTAATAAAATAAGATTTTCCTTTACCTTAACTTCAGGAAAAAAATGTATTTTGCTTTTCAGAAAGGAAACTGTAGGTTGGATACCAAATATTGCGTAATTTTAAAAATAAAAGCACTGCCAGATTTTTAAATTTCTTAAAATGTAAGCACAAAATTAAGACTTTTCTAGTGTTTGCAAAACTCAATAGAATTTTTTATTAAAATGTAGCCAATTGATTGTCATGTCTATATTCTAAAAATATATTATTTGGGGTCTGGAACACTTTTAAAGGATAGTGTAGCCTGTTCACTTAATAAAACTGTTACCTTTAAGCAAAAGTTGCGAATAACATAATAATTAGAATTTAAAAGGGTAAATTTCCTCCCTTTATGCAGACATATTACATGAATCAGAGGATAGGAGAGTGGTAGATGCCAGGCTATCCCTAGTGATCATAGCCTTTAAGAATAGCTTGCTGAGTAACTTGGTTGGGGGTTCCTAAAACACACACACACACACACACACACACACACACACGCACACACAGAAAAGATGCAGGATCATTACATGCTTACCATACAAGTGAAGCTTGCAGGTCCATAAACACAGATAAAAGAAGATGCTTTTATTTCTAAAGCCCTTACAACTAGAGCTTTGGTGGTGGGGGGAATGCGTTATTAGAAGGTTATTGTTATGTATTTTTCCCTCTTATCCTCCCCAGTATAAAGCATTTAATGAAATTAAATTTGGCATATAATTACTGAATACACTTGGATGTATTAATTGAATACATTGTGCTTAGAATGAAACTGGTAGAAGTAAGGGCCTTGGAGTTAGACTTCTCAGGCAAAAATGCTTGTTCCACCACTTCATTCTTATGTGACTTGGGGCAAATTACTAAACTTCTTGAAATCTTAATTTCCCCCATTTTAGAATGAGCTTAGTCATTGTGACTCATAAAGCTATTACATTAAATTACATGATCCATGTAAGTTTCTTAACATAATATGATGTATATATTGACATCAATAAACATTTGCTGTTATCATTATTATTAATTTATTAAGTCAAATTCATCCTAAAAATGTGAAGACTTTCCCAAACTAGCATTTTAGTGGGTAAAATATTTTGAATTTTCTTATCTGCTATGATAGGACTTTTTAATCAAAACAATCTTCTGAAAAGGCTTTGCTATTCTTGCTGTTTTGAAGATTCACTGGTGAATGCAATTTCAGGGCACCCTGTTTTTACAATTTTATTGGACAAAGTAGTTAGCCTTAACTGAAGACTTCTGGTTACATTCAAGAACAAACAAAAGGAGACAAAGTAAACCAAAGACTTTTAAGGAGTGGTTACACAGCCTTGACAAACTTAGCTGTGCATTAATGATTATAAAGATATTTATATCACAAAAAGTGCTTTTGCTTTTCATACATTTTATGCTATGGATTACAGTTTGGATTTATGCTTTGAACTTTTCACCATAGTCACAGAGTAATTCCTGGACAACTGTCTTGTTGTAGGAGGCTCACTACATAGACAGGTAAGGCAGGAGATCCCCAACCTCAGTAAAGGAGCAGCTTAAGTGAAATATAAGAAAAACATAAGGCCCACAAAATACTACTTTGTTTATTTCTCTGTTTCTTATATGTGATAGCTTATTAAATAAAACTGAACAAAGATACACCCTTTCTGCATGTATTATGTGTTTTCTAGAATATATTTTTCCCTTTTTATTGCTATTTTCTTTTGCTTATTTTGTCTTTAACATTAGAAAAAAAGTCCCCAACTAGAAATTTACTCATGGTTAAATTGGGGGACCATCTGGGATTGATTTGACCTCCCAAGTTGTCTTCTCTGGGGTAAACAGATTCTTCAGTCTGCAGTGGATCAGTCTCCATCCAATATGTCCTTCACTGCTTAAGCTCATATGAAATTAGTGATTTCTGACAAAGATTTCTTTTGAGAAAGATAGTCATTATTAAATATTTTCAGGGTGGTTCTAGCCATACATTGTACCTTCTTAAATTAATATAGAATATGAAGTTTGAAATGCAGTAACAGTTTAAAATTCTGTATCTGTGTTACCATAAAAGTTTTCCATGGAGCTTAAAGATGTTAGAATGGAAAACTTGGAATGGAACCACCTTATGACCCAGCTATCCCACTTCTTGGTCTTTACCCAAAAGACCTGAAAACAGCATACTACAGGGACACAGCCACATCAATGTTTATAGCAGCACAATTCACAATAGCTAAACTGTGGAACCAACCTAGATGCCCTTCAGTAGATGAATGGATAAAGAAAATGTGGTATATACACACAATGGAATATTACTCAGCAATAAGAGAGAATAAAATCATGGCTTTTGCAGGAAAATGGATGGAGTTCGAGAATATAATGCTAAGTGAAGTTAGCCAATCCCAAAAAGCCAAATGCCAAATGTTTTCTCTGATATAAGGAGGCCAATTCACAGTGGGGTTGGGATGGGGAGCACAGGAGGATTAGAGGAACACTAGAATGGCCAATGGGGAGGGAGGGGAAGGGAGGGGAGCAAAAGGGTGAATGAAAACAAACAAACAAAAAAAAGATGGTAGAATGAGATGGATATCATTACCCTAAGTGCATGTATGAAGTCACGAATGGTGTGAATATACTTTGCATACAACCAGAGATTTGTAAAAAAGTGCTCTATATGTGTAATATGAAATGTAATGCATTCTGCTGTCATTTATAACATCTTAGAATAAAAAAATAAATAAATAAATAAAAATTAAAAAATTTTAAAAAGCTCAAAAAAAAAAAAAAAAGGAATTTAAAATAGAAAAAAAATCACACAGATACAAAACATGTTCACAACCACCAAATGAAGCACTGCCTTCTGAATTTCCATACATTTTCAATTTATTTTTAAAGAGTGATTAGGTTCTTGAAATGCAACCAGTATTGAAGGAGCCCTAATTAGGAAGGGCTGTTGCAGCTAGCTGGAAGCCATAAGTTCCACTTGATATGTATGTGACGCACCTGTAGGCACCCGAAAAGCTGAAGGTATATAACCGGGTGAAAGCGGTCCGAGTTAGGAGAACAGAGAATTCAGCCAGTCGGGCAGTCACTCGGTCGTCAGAAGAATCAGAGCGGCCAGAACGTAGGCAGAGCGGTTACAGAAGAGAAACCAGATAGAAGACAGAAGAGAAACCAGATAGAAGAAGTAATGACTGGTCAGAGTTAGGCCGAGACTCCTGAGGAAGACAGAAGACAGAAGAAAGAAGAAGGAAGAAAGAAGAGAGAAGAAAGAAGCTCTAATCTTTCTCTAAGCTAAGCTCTATCTTTCTTTCTCTCTAAGACTCTAACTCTAAGCTAAGAAGACAAGAAGAAAAGCTCGCTTTAATCTTTCTCTCTAAAAATCTTTCTTTACTCTAAGCTCTCTCTAAGAAAGTAGAAGTAAATGTAGTAAAAGCTTTACTCTGCCTCCGAGAGTTTTCCTCCCGGTTTTCGGTACCAGGCAGCTTACAAATGGTGGTCCGTCCGGGGCTCGGCAGGCAGAGAAGAAAAGCTAAGAAATAAGGAGAGCAACGAAAAAGCATAGCCTCAGACTCAGTTGAGACCAGCAAAAAGAGTAGTAAACAAGAGAGCATAGCCTCTGACTCAGTTGAGGCCAGTTAAGAATTAAGCTGAAGCAGAGTAGCCAGCGAAAAGCCGAAGCGAGCCGGCCAAAAGCCGAAGCAGAGTAGCCGGCCAAAAGCCATAAAAAATATAAAGAAAAAAGCCATGAGCTTAAAAGAAAATAGAGAATTAAATAGCATGGTAAAAACCATGCAGAAAAAAAGCCATTGAGCTTTGGCAAGAAAGCCATAAAGAAAAATAAAGAAGAGGAAAAAAAAAAGTCAAAGCCGCTTATGCAATTATGCTTAACTAAGTGCGTTAGCTGCTCTTCAGCAGTAGGCTTCCTTTAAAGCCGCAGCCCTCCTCAAAAAGGGCTCAAATATCCACCCTTTCAAAAATAAAAGGTGAAAAGCTAGGTAGGGAAAATAAAAGAAAATAGAGAAAATAAAATAGAGAAAATAGAAAGCACCTTTTTAAACTAAAGGGAAGGAATATGAAGGAGCCCTAATTAGGAAGGGCTGTTGCAGCTAGCTGGAAGCCATAAGTTCCACTTGATATGTATGTGACGCACCTGTAGGCACCCGAAAAGCTGAAGGTATATAACCGGGTGAAAGCGGTCCGAGTTAGGAGAACAGAGAATTCAGCAGTCGGGCAGTCACTCGGTCGTCAGAAGAATCAGAGCGGCCAGAACGTAGGCAGAGCGGTTACAGAAGAGAAACCAGATAGAAGACAGAAGAGAAACCAGATAGAAGAAGTAATGACTGGTCAGAGTTAGGCCGAGACTCCTGAGGAAGACAGAAGACAGAAGAAAGAAGAAGGAAGAAAAAGAGAGAAGAAAGAAGCTCTAATCTTTCTCTAAGCTAAGCTCTATCTTTCTTTCTCTCTAAGACTCTAACTCTAAGCTAAGAAGACAAGAAGAAAAGCTCGCTTTAATCAAGGAAAGCCTTTATTAGGTTTTTGTCCAAGCTTATGAAAAGGTTTAATTAGTTTAAGACATTTACTGTTACCAAAACACATTTCTCTATAAAATAGATTGATCTTTAGAAACAAACACACACATACATACAATAGTTGAGTTGTAACAATCTATATAGTAGGGCTCCCAGTGGACCCTCAGTTGCAGGCTTACAGGAAAAAAGTATTTTATAGCTAAACTCACTGATGAGCTGGAGCACTTGAGTGGTTAGAGATCGTCCACCTGGGGCTGTTAGTGAGTTTAAATGAAATCCAGGGATATCACTGGCCACTGCAGCCCTTCTCCTAGGCTGCTTGGATTCTCTAAGTAGTGTCATTCCATAAGGCCCCACACATTCTTGCCTCTACCTCATGGTTGTACTTCTGTACATATGTTTTCTTTTCTAATTAGAAAAACATACTAGTAACTACAAGGGGCAATTAACAACCAAGTACTTATCTCCCAAGGTGGTCAAATGCCTGTTGTTGTTGTTTTTACTTTTATATTTGCCTTATTCTGATCCTTTCTATACTTCTCCCTCAATGGTGTGCTTTGCTGATCTCAGTATAGTGTCAATAATCAGGAAAAGTAGTGGGCACTTGTGAGGGTGGACTGTATAGCATCATTATTATTGGAAAGGTTTATGGAAATGGACTACAGCAGATTAGGAGAAATCTATTTTCAGATTAAGCATTTTCTAGGTACAGCTGTGTGATACTTTTTCATTTATGACTTTTGCCTTAGAAGTAATGCACTGATATCAGAAAATTAGTTTTGATACATAACAGAGGGAATGATCATCTTAGAAGATTTGTATTTATCTAAGTTGACTTAAGAAAGAACATGATGAAGATATATAGGCTGTGTTAGTCAGCTCTTTGTCACTGTGACTAAATACCTGGGAAAGACAACTTAGAGTAGGAAAGATTTATTTTAGCTCATGTTTTCAGAGGTTTCAGTTCATTTTCACTGGCTCTATTGTTACTGGATCTATGGTGAGGTAGAACATCATGGCAGAAGGGCATGGTGAAAGAAAGCTGTCATCTCATGATAAAAGGAAAGCAGAAAGAGAGGAAGAGTTTGGGACAAGATATAGCCCCTAAGGGAAAACCTCCAAGGACGCACTTTCTCCAGCTAGGATCCACCTCCTATAGTTTCTACCACCTCTCAATAATGTGGTCACCTATGATCCCCTAAGGAATGAATCCATTGATGTGTTCAGATCCCTCATGATCCAATCACTTCCCAAGAGCCCCACCTCTAACCACTGCTGCCCTGGGGATCAAGCCTTCAACCTATAAGCCTTTGAGGGGACATTCCAGATCCAATCCATAACACAGACCTATTGAAGGAAGGAAATATCCTGAAACATGCTATAATCCTAAAATTACAATGATTAAGAATATGCTACATTCTCCAATCTGGCACCACCCAAAATCTACTCTTCTCCTCACACAAACAAAGCAAGTGACACCTTTTCCCTAATTGGAAAGAAGCATAATCACTCAGAATACAAACTAATAATAATAACCTCACAAGTCGCAATTTCCTTGTTTGTAAAATGAGAGAGTCCAATGATACACTTTATACATTTTAGAAAGGAGTATAAAACACGGTGCCATAGAATGTTTCTTTTAGTACTGTTTGAGCTAAACAGAAGGGAAGAGGTAAGCATTGAACTTAAAATTGGAGTTAAATACATTCTCTTTTATGGTCTAGATGGAGCACTGGACTTTATATCTGAAATATATGATTCAGTGATCCCTGGAAATCCAGTCACATTGTACATTCTCTCAGAACTTTATGTCTTCATCTTTAAAGAAAACAACCTTATTTCAAAGAATTGTCCTTGGGACTAAATTGAATTGTTAAGTCATTTTTAAATAAAGACATTTAGGTAACTATTTTTTATAAATATATTTTACTTAAAATAAAGATAAATCATATATTACACCAAAATCTTGCTCTCAATTTATTTCTGTTATTTTTATTTGGGGTTGGAAAGCCCAAATTTCTTAAAGTGGTAGCTTTGTCTTCTTAGTTACATGATAGAAAGAAAAGAAGAACGAGAGAGAATGATGGGAAGGATGGGAAAAACAGAAGAAGAATAAGGAAAGAAACCAAAGACAAGACAAGAAAAGAAGGAAAAGCTTTCCTAATTCTCCAAAGCATCTTAGATCTAAAATAGGCAAAATCACACTGTCCAACATCACTATATATAAAAAGTTCAGGCAATAAGGGCAAAGCATATTAGGAAATAAAGTTTGTCCAAGAACTGATCCCTTTTCAATTGGGTATCATCTAAAAGGTCAAAATATATGGAGACACCTAGTGCAGTCTGGTTCAATTCAACAACTTTTTTTCATCAAGGCCCAGAATGTAGAAGATGAAGCATTAACATCAACATCAGGAACTACATGTGTAGCTGTCTAAAAAGAAAATATCTGCATGCAAAGTACCAGCAATAATTTAGAAGTGAAACAACATCCATGCAGAGAAAATGAAGATAGTGAATAATAACTCAAGGAGTTTTACTCTTCTTCATGATGCTTTATAATGTTGAGTTACTTTTATTCTACTCTATGTCTTTAAATATAAAAAAAATTAGGTGAATATGTTTATCTTTAGGCACAGGTGATAATTAAGCTTACAGGAAATTATAAATACTACATTTATTAAAAGTAAATGTGGTTTAATCACATCATCAAACTGGAGCTATGTCAGGTCTAAGGTTGTATCTGGAGAAGAAGTAAAACTCTCCCTTAATTCTTAAAAATTTTTAATGAGGGTGAAATTTAACATTCACGCACATACCCATACACGTGTATACACATACATATATGTATGCATGCATACAAACTAGGGGTCAATATATATTTCTATTTCATTGGAGGGTAATAGTGTGTTTTTCTTCGCATATATATATATATGTATATATATACATATATAAACATAAATAGTGTGTGATAACTCATAAAAGTTCTTTCAAAGTTAGAAAAAAAAAATACTTCCTTGTGTGAGACACTTTCTTAGGTGCTGATGAGAACAAAAGTCTCTGTCCTCAATGTATTGGGAGAGAACACCTGTACAAAATGATTTATAATTTCATGAGGAAAATACTACAATGGAAGTATGCATAGGGTAGAAGAAACACGTGGTAGGAGCCCCTGAACCAGACTTCCTGATGTTAAAGGTGAGAGTTGGCACGGAGTTGAGCAGGGGTTGGCTGAGCAAATATGTTAGCTTTTTTCATAAACAAGAGAGAGTTTTTCAGATAGAGCAAACAGCGAGTGAAATTTTCATAAAGTCCACAAAGCCCTTTCTGACTTTACCCTACCTACCCAACTCCATAAATGAGCATTCTGGTCGTTATGCCTCAGACCTCTAGATTTGCTCTTTTTGAACAAAAGCTTCACTTCTGTATCCCCAGTTCCTGGTACAGGGGCTGGTGTTGAATAAATAATGAGGCAATCTGGCATAATGGAAAGAACACTAAATTTGACATAAAACCTTAGTTTGAATTCCATGTCTGGTACTTATTTGTATGACATAGGATGAGTATCTCAAAAGTCTTTTAAGACTCATTTTCTTCACCTACAATATGGGGCTAAAAGTCCTGTCTTTGAAAGATGTTACAAGGAGTAAATGGGATAATGAATATGAAATACACACTAAAGTCACAATTGTGTACTAAGTATTCAATTTGTGACAGCTGTAGAGGAAATTTCTAGTTCTTTATTAGTATCTACTCTTCTACTTTAGTAAAAGAACCCACATTTTCCAGTTGAGTATGTAATCTGCTAAAATTGTGCTTACATTTCCCAGTCTCCTGGGTTGATAATAGGAATAAGTTCTGGCTAGTGGAAGACTAGTGGAAAATTGTGTTTCATCCCACTGGTTGAAATATGGGCTTGATGCCTGGAAACTAAGGAGCAATTTTATACCATGAGATGAATGGTAGAGCTTTAAGAAAATGAGCAGAGATCCTTCATTCCATAGTCCATCCTAGGAGCTCCTGACCTTTTTACATGAGAGAATGAAGCTGTGTTAATTTGGCTTTTCTGATACTAAGATGCAGCAGCAGCAGCAGCAATGGCAGTTATTACCAGTAGGAACTGTAATATTGGCAGTGGCTGAAAGTTCAAATTCATAGGATTCTGAGAGAGTGTAGTACATCTGGGTAACTGCATATGGGTTTGCAAGGGCGAGAGTGAGGTTAGGGTAGAGCAAGGGAACCAAATGAAGACTGGTAATTCATGTTAAGGACTGTGGGTTTTAACCATTGATGCATTTTTAGCAGAAGTGTGAAATTATCAGATTTCATTTCACATGGCTCACTCTGCACAGGGATGAAAAGGATTAATAAGCATTCTGCCCTGCAATGGGGAGCCCAAATGCAGGGAATCTAGTTAGATGATTCACTCAGCATTCACAATCTGGTCTAGGCAGAGGCACTGGAGTGTAGACATGGACATGGGCAGCCCTGATCCAGATGCATTTAGGAAAGACTATATAAAGGACTGTGACTATTCAGATGTCAGTGATGTGTTAAGCAGAAGAGGCAAGAACAATTCTCAGTTTCTTAGATTAAGAACTGAAAGCGCGGTGCATATTTGGGATGCAAGATAATTTCTGCTTTGTAAATACCAAGCAGAGCCCTGAGGAACACTCATTTGGAGATGTCTAGCAGGCACACATGCTTTCATCATCATTATTACTATCATTGTTGTCATCATTAGATTCAAACCAAATTATTGTGGTAATTTTGAATAAATTTCTTTCATAGATATAAGAAATAGAAACACTTTCTGGAAGTGTGTAGCATCATTATTTTTTCAAAATTACTTATAATGTGCTTGGTTATTTGGAAAGGATAACATGCTACAATGGCAGGGAATACATTCTACAATCAAGGTTACTACCATTAATTTAATGACACAGAGTTTTCATTTGCTATTAGCAATGTAATCTCAGACAACAAAACTCTATTTCCTTATCTGTAGAATGGGCATGTTGATGCCTACCTAAAGAGTATCAGTGCAATTCATTGAAACATTTCACAGAGTACAAATTCCCCATATACATTTATGATAAAATCTTCATCATATCAGCAGAAGCATATTTATCACATATTTATTTGCATCTTTAAACTTCTTTTTTTATATTTTAATGTTTTTCAAGATGATTTTATGTTTTAGTAATTTTCTGGTTTAAGACTTATTCTCTGAATATTCAGTTATTGATTTTGATAGTTTATCTTAATTGCAGGAAGCAATGATTCAAATGTATTTTGAGTAAAAATTTAACTAAAGGACACAAGTCAGATTGGGAAGACGAAAGTCATCAGGAAAGGAAGCAACTTTAAAAAATTTTTTTTTAGTCATAGTTGGATACAATACCTTTAATTCTATTTATTTATTTTTACCTCATGCTGGGGCTTGAACCCAGCGCCTCATGTGCTAGGTGAGCACTCTACCACTGAGCCACAACCCCAGCCCCATCGAAAAGCAAATTTTCTCCTATACTTCTTTCAGGGTCTGAAAAGCCATGTTCACTCTGACCCTTTGTTTCTGTTTTTCTTACAGTGATTCCACATTTTGGTCTAAATTTTCTCAGAAGACTAGTTTCTCTATTTAGTCATTGCTTCCATTTCCTTGTAATTTAGAGTTGTAAATAGATTTTGACTTCCCATGGCCTTGCCACAACCTCTTGCCATTCTTACTGTGTTGACCAGGTCTAGAAAGTATTGTTGGTGTCATCAAAATTATTCTAGATTTTTAAAAATGCTTAAGAAAGATACCAAGATAAGATGACTAGCCCCTCATCTATTTTGTACATTGAGCACAGACACATACTTTATTATAACAATCTGTAATTATGTAAACAAGAGAATCTCTCCAAAATGTAGGAGAGTAATAGGCAGAGAGTAGAGTTGAATGAAGATTGGAATTCAAGCATTGGCATTAGGGATAGGCAGGATAGAAAGTGGTTCTAAAAAGAATATAATAAAAATAAAATTTCTTGGGCTGGGGTTGTGGCTCAGCGGTAGAGCGCTCGCCTAGCACGTGCGCGGCCCAGGTTTGTCCTCAGCACCATGTACAAATAAACGCATTGTGTACAACTAAAGCAAATAAATAAATATTTAAAATAAAATAAAATAAAATAAAATTTCTTTTAGTAATATGGTTTTCTAATTTGTAAAGGGATTAAAAAAACTCAAAACAGTTACAAAATATTCCAAAACAATATAAAACTAAACACCATGGTAACTAATAACCTGAGATCAAGATATTTTGTTTTCCCAAAGACTCCTTCAGAACCAATGATCTATACATTGGTAATATAATGTGAAGAGTATATAGTTCTTTAATAGATTACAATTAAGTTTCAGACACATCTCTAACACATATTATCATTTCATCCTTCTATAATAAATCACTAGTAAGTCACTAAATAACATAATTTAATAATCAAGTTTGTATTTTAACAACAATTTTCATGTCTCACTGATATTTTGGTGGCTACATCTTGAGTTTATGAGGGATAGAACACAGTAAGATTTTCACTATAATTTTATTTTATATCAGTTGTCTGAAATATTATTAGTATAGTTTATTAGGCATTAAGATATCAAAATTCATCTCCTACTCAGCAATATGATTTTTACCCTTGGGGTCACCCTTCACCCTAATGTAGATTGCTCAAAAACTAGTCCAATTTAATATGAAGGATAAAGGAAATTAAATTCAACATACAACTAATAAGCATGGTTCTTGCCATGTTATAAAATGCAAAATAAAAAACATAAAGAAAAAATTATTAGTTTTGTTTTTATAAAACTTAAGCTTCCAGAGGACAAGAATGTTGTCTAATACATATAAAGCATTGTTTACTGTTGGCAGTTTGATATTAAAATTCAATATTTACAAGTGGAACATAATTTACTGAGCCATTCCAATGCACAAGCAAATGGAATGTATTGAATATCTTGGGATTACTGAAATGCACTTTGATTTTATGCAACATCTTGTTAACTTTATCTGTTTTTCATAGCTCTTTTCCATTAGAGGGAGGGCAAGGGGAAAATTGGATCAAGGTCTTGGTTTTTAATACTAGGCATCAACACTATGAAAAAAATCAAAGAGACATTAATAAACTAAATATTACCTCCCACTGCTCTCTGGCTACCAGGCACACACAGTTCTTTCCACTGGACTCCTAAGAGGGCCTTCAATAAAGTAAAACTGTGAGTTTGACATTTCTCTTGCTCGCTGCCAGGAAATTCTAAATTGAGTCCCAGTTGTTTTTCAGATTAATCCATTGGAGAGAACAGAATCTGAACACAGTATTTTACAACTTTTTGAAAATTCACTTAGGCTAAATTTAGGTTTGGGTATATGTGTATCTCTCTAATTATAAAATACTCCTCATACATCAAGCACACACTACCAGTAACAGGGCTGTTAAAAAAGATGAGGTGAGGAATTTCTAATTTGTAAAAGCAAATGTTCTATGAATAATAGGAACCAAGTGTTTATTAAAAATATATCTAAAACAGGCTATACTTTAAAAACTATTCTGCTTTCAAAAATTGACCTATTTTTTTCTCCTAAAATCATACACAGAGAAAAAATATCTAGTAATAGCTTAGCTATTTGAGTAACATCTGGGGGAAAAATACTACTTTTTGTGAAAACTTACTCAATGAAACATGATGCTTTGTTTGAGTTCTTCTTCATTCACGTGTCAACCTATAAACGCACAACAAGGTGCATTTCAAAATCAAAAGATGCTAGTGATTTCCATATTTGCTTTCTGATCTTTTCCAACACACACTGGGAATAGCTCCCCAGGAAAGGCACCTCCAAGCCTTCACTGGCAGAGAATTCAGTGGGCTCACTCCCTGGATATACGCTGCATGAAGCACATTACACCTGGGCAATTCCTATTGATAGAAATTGAATGGAATTGCACTTCCAGGCTTTTTAAGAGCTTATTTGGTGCTTCACATGAGACTTTATTAAAAATAGCACAGCTTTCAAAAACCTTTTAAGGCACTGGATGCTTTTTTAAAAATCTAATAAATATGGATGGCTGATTAAGGAATGTATTCTGTATACTGTATGTTAATGTTGCTTTTTCTCTTCATTTTTCATTTTTTTTCTTTTCCTTTTCCAAGAGTTTCAAATAATAAACCAACTTTTTTTAAAAAAAAAGTCCTACCACAAATCGCTTCATAGTAGTGGGAATTTTCTTAGCCTTTGCCCACCTCCAATCAAAAATAAATAGCAGCTTCAAATTATTGATCACTTCCTGGAAAAAAAAAATCATACTCATTTTCCCAGGAACCTTTAAGGTAGATATTATTCCCCTTTTACAGAGTGGAGACTGAGCCTGAGAAAAGATTATTCATTTGCTCAATATCAATATCTGGTAGGTGTCAAGGCCAATATTTAAAATAAGGGTTTGGTGGTGATGGCTATTATGGTAGGTATAAAGGATATTGTGTGAAATCATTTTTGTGTATCATCTCCTTCAACCCTGACTTGACTGTATGAGTCTCATATTCTGACTCCGAAGTTGGTGATTTCTTCCAAACACAAAGTTGGACAATCAAGGAGTCTTATTGCCAACTCTTGTGGTACCTAACATTGGAATAATTGGTAGAGATTTACTATCCACCTCATGTTTTATACAGAGCTCTGAAAACAAAGAAATTTTATTCCCCCAAAGGATAATTCCTGAAGATCCAATACCATTTTTCTTTCACTTTCATTTCAGTTTATAAGTTTATATATAGAAAAACTTCCATGGAAAACAGGTTTTATATTTGCTTAGGCTTCAACTCATGAAACTTGTGCAGAAAATAAAGGAGTCAGTTACGCGATGTGATTGGTGGAATGACTTGGACAGAGGGTCTGTGACTCTTGAAAACTCTTGGTCTTTCTGGAAGCCTGAAGAGAAAGTCTATCCATGCTTCCCTTGCAGAGCTCAGGGCAGAGTTTCCAGAAGTATTGCCTGCGTGGAGTGGTGATCAGAGTGCAGAAAAATGTTTTCTCAGTTTTACTATTTATTAACTGAGGTGGGGGCTGCTCAAATTTTAAAATATTTAGGCAGGTGATGATTTGAAACACAAATTTTGGTGAGATTCCTGTGGCAATTATTCTTAACTGAAAACGATCAGAATTATTTCCAACTTCCCTCATGCCATAGTTTTCTCTTCAATCTAAGACTCTTCTCTTTTTCTACCAAAGATAAAAATGAAGTGGCTACATAATTATCACCACTGTGTCTAGTCCAAAAGAGAATTATTGTTCCAGCTCTCCATCATTTGTTCAGACCAGACTTTCCCAGAAGATATAGTCTTCTCATTTCTTATTTTCATTGAATTCTGCTATACACTCTCTAATTCTTTTTATCTATTTTACATTTTTTGCGTGATACTATGGATAGAACCCAAGGCTTTGTACATGCTAGGCAAGTGCTCTACCACTGACCTAACACAAACCCTACTTTCTAATTTGTAATGTTCTTACAAACATGAATTCCCAAATCAAAAAGATTATTTTACCTAAATTCCATAGAAGAGTGATTATCTTTTAAACACATGCTCTATGTAGTTCAGCAATTTGCAACCTATTAAATATAATTTAACTTCAAAGCTTATTTTATGTTTTCATTAAAAAGTGTAAGAATGAAAACTTAAATGGAAGTCCTTTAAAAGGGAATGCCCTTGTAATTTTAGAGGTGTTAGAGATGTTAGAACACAAATAACTTACATAGTAAAATCCAAATTGCACTATAAATTAGGACTTATATTCAATAATATATTGTAATTAATAGAAGATTATATTCATTCATGGAAAACAATTACTTTATTTAAAGTTGATATAAATTAGCCCTGATTTTTTTTAATGTATATATTCAAGTGATTCTTTATAGGTCACCAAAAAGTAGAATAAAAGATAAAAGATTTGGAGAAAGATTTTTTTTTTTTTTAAGATAGAATTTTTCATTCTGTGGTGACCTGGTCCCATGTGGTTGCAGAATTCATAGCTCTCATGTCTTTGGCTATATCCATGGGATAAAAGGATGACTCCTACATGTTACAAGGTATGCTCCATTAAATGCTTAGGACCTCACACAGGGACCAATTGTATAAGGCAGGGTGGTAACATAATCTTTGGAAGATTGAATCCTGTTATCTGTTTTACAAAGGCCTTTTTAAAAAATTATTTTGGTAAATTCTTTGTCCTTACTAGGTCACTGAATAAAAGGATAAGATCTTCTGTTCTATAAATTTCTCTTTATTGATAAAGGATTTATGTATATGACAATTTCATTATAAGGATATACTAAAATGCCTTCTAAAACTACTGGTAAATTATTTTTATACCTTGGCAAGGTATAAAATCGTATTAATTGTTTTTATTTATTAATTTTTTTGGTAACAAGGATTAAACCCAGAGGCGTGGAACCACTGAGCTACACCCCCAGCCTTATTTATTTATTTATTTTGAGACAGTCTCATTAAATTGCTAAAGGCCTTGCTAAGTTGCTGAGCCTGTCTTTGAAATTATGATCCTCCTGCCTCAACCTTGGGAGCCACTAGGATTACAGGCCTTCACCAACACATCCAGCTAATTGTTTTCATTCTTATTTTTCTATTTTAGTATCATCTTCTTAGAAGAGAGATCAATAAGAAAAATAAAACTGAGTTGGCTATGTCATGTCAGACAAATTTCTTCTGTAGAACTTTTTTCTTATTTATTTTCTTAAATAACAACAAAGAACCGTGTTAAATGAAGCAATTAGAGAGAGAGAGAGAGAGAGACAATTGGAGAGATACTTTTGAATTTGGGAAAAATCTGAAATATAGTATATTTTTAAAGATAAGCAAAGCATCCAAAAAGCCATGGTGTGCTCTGGAGAGAACATTGAATTCATACCTGTATATAATTTTATCAGTTGCACTAGATAACTAGGAAAAATATCACATTTATGCAATTTTCTGCATTGAGACATTAATAACTATTTTTAATACATGTATTTCTCATTTTTCTATTCACATTAATCCTCTAATTTCAAAATATCACCTGCTATTGGCAATGACTGTCAAAACAAAATTTATAGGGTATAAAAATCATAAAAAATGTAAAAGTTAAGAAAGTGTTTTACTTTTCCTGGAATTAGAAAAATAAGAAACAATGATTTTAATTTTAGACTAACACTTTAATTCAGTCTTTTAGAAAATTAGTCTCATGCCAGGATAGACTTAAAATGATGAGCCAAAAATTTGCTAGAAATATGTTATGAAGTAGAAACTCTTTTGGGAATGTGATCTAAAGTATAGAAAAAGAGAATTAGAAATGTCTTAAGAAGAATCATTGTTTTTTCTTGAATGCCCATACTTTAATTATAATCTCATTGCATCCATTCAATTATCCAGTAATATGGGCATCTGGATTCTCATTTTACAGTCAGGTAAACTGACAAAGATAAATTAAAAATGTTTATAAAAGGTCATTCAAACATTAAGTGACAGGAAGAAAATTGGAACAGGTTTTGAGCAAGAATAATGTGAATGAGGTTGGCACATATTTTATAGGTTAAATAGAATCAATGGTGTTTCAAATAGATAGAACTAAAAATTTATTTACAGACTGCTTAAATGAGAATTCCTGTGAATCTCCAACATGTCTGTTTAAAACATTACAACTGAAAACCTTCCTAGTGATAGTTGACAAAAAGATCCTTAGAGATCTGATGACACTATTATTGAAATGTCAACTGCTAGTTCTATATTTCTAGCAGGTCAATTAGATTCCCATCTGTAACTGAATACTTCACCAATAAATGTGGGATTAGAATTTTAGATTCTGGCTGTTGTCTCAGTGTGGAATCATGGTGATGGCAGTATTGCAGATAGTAACCACCACTTTGCTTTATATATTGCCTTCATAAATAATAATCTAGAAAACAAGCAATGAGAGAAACATTAAATTTTAATAGTGAAAAGAAAGAATTTGCTTCTTAGTCTCTTGGAATTCATTTGCGTGGTTAAAGTTACAAGATTTCTTGATTTTATTCTTTTTACCCCATGTACTCATTAAGAGCCTACATTCTAACAAAGACTTAATGATTAAAATTGATTTAAATTAAAAATGTTCTATGGTCATCTTAAATTCTTTGATGGGTTAAAATTAATACTTTGGTGAGGCCATGTAATATTTTGATGAACAGATATATTTCACTCCATTACATTTCTGAGTATCAAAAAAAAAAACCTTTGTTTTGTTTCGAAGGATTTGAAATTAAATATATAAATGGGTTTGAAATTAAATATATAAATGGGAAATGAAGGCAGAGAAAGGAAGTTGTAGTAAGTACAAATGTTATAAGTAAATTCTGCATTTGGCCCAGTTGTCTTGAGTTTGTGGATCACAGGTCCCTGCTTTAGCTCAAAAACAGTACTGGGAAGATGAGGTCTGGAATTTTTGCCTGTGTGGAAGAAAGTGGACTCTGCCAGCAAGGAAGAAGTTTAATCAAAGGTGGTTGCATGGACAATTGGTTACTGTAAAAAAACAAATAAAAATGATATACAGGGGCTCAAAGATGATAGAAGCTTTATTCTTTCTTGTGTAGAATTCCAAAGTTATTCTTTGTGAACTCTTCAGTTCTCGTCTTAAACAGTAGTTCACGCAGGCTCTTTGTATTTCATGGTTCATCAAAGTCCAAGAAACGACTTCTAAGATCATGGTGTTGATTTAGGTTGGGCCAAGTTAGAGGAGTTATTTGCTTTGTAAGTACGTTAGCCTGGAAGTCAATGTGTACCACATTCAGACCCATTCCATTGGTAAGAGCTGGTCTGTTACCCTCTGCTCCCCACCCACATGACAAGAAGTTACAGAATGTAAGTCCTAACTAAGCCGAACTTCCCAGCCCCCAGTGAATTATGAACAAGAAGGAAATATATGAAGAGGGTAATCAAATAGTTTGATGGTAGAATGATTGCATTTTAAGAGTTCTGATTATTATTAATACATTATCACCCCAGAGAGATATCTCTAACAGGATATCATGCAGTATATCAGTGTTTTTAATAATGACTTGTTTGAGGATAATGCTAATCAAGATTGAGATATCCTGAAGTTGAAAGGAAGAGCCAAAACATTGATGAAAGCTCCAGGATCCCAAAAACAGATTTTAAAAGAAAAGACTAAAGGTCACATTTGGGATAAAACTGTTAGAAGCAAATACCAATTCCTGCTTTCAGGTCAACACAGCAGCACAATTTAATTTTGCAAATATTTACTTCATTATTATTATTTTAAGGCATGTTCTAGGCCAAATATAAAATAAAGGAAATGAAGGTTAATAGCAAAAAACAATAAAAGACTAAAAAGCAGTGTTAATTAATTGAAAAACCAATATCAGCTATTTGTATAGGTTCTCTCTCCCTGCTCCCCTTACCAAATGTGACAGTATTTGTATGCATGTATATGCACATGTATGTATGTATATTTATATACACATTCTAGGTTAAATTAGAAAGTTTAAAATGCAAAGAACAGTATATGCATTTTGTTTTTCAGATTTTGTCTTGGGTTCTTGGTATAACAATTTACGGGGAAAATCAATAAACTTGATTGTTTCTAGGAGAATGTGACTTAAGTGATTAGTAAATTTGGAATCATGGATTCACTCATTCATTTATGTGATTTTCTATTTTTTTTTTATTTTCAAGGAAGTATGGTATGTGTATAAATATGTACAACTTATGTAAAACACAAGAAATAAAAATTAGAAAAGTGAGAGATTTCTTTCAGCAAAAGAGATAAAGAAAAGATTTGTAGGATGGGAGCTAATTTGAGTTGTCCTTTAAAGACAGATAACCCAGGATATAGTCAAGAGGGAAGAAAGGTGGAACTGTATTCCAAGCAGAGCAAAAACTTTAAAGCAGAAATTTCAGGCGAATTGTAAGCTCTGTTTAATTGCAGTTTGAATGGCATGAAAGAAATAATAGGGGAAAGGCATCAAATCACTTAGAGATAAAATTGCAGGAGATCAGTGAGGTTGGGTTAAATGTTAGAATTTAATTCAGGAGGTAAGCAGCCAGCACTTAATTATCGAATTCTTATTATTTACATTAGAGCAAACATAGATCATAAAATGTTTTACATGTGATCAAATGAGAAACAATAAAAGAATACTGCTACAAAAATAAGAATCACACAAAAACCTGGAGGTGTTTAACCTAAAGAAGAGAAAATTTATGTCCTGAGGGACTGTCATAGGAGGAGGAATGGACCTTGACCTTATTCTTTTTGTTCATCTTTTTTCTAAAGCTCCTATACTGTTCAACACCGTAAACTAGGACTAAGAGCCAAATATTGCAGGAAGGCCAGACGACAGGAGTGGGGTGAGGGTGGGGGGGGGCAGTCTCATTTTTATGAAAAATATCTTTTTAAAAAAATATTTTTATCTATTTGCTTTTAGTTGTACACAATGTGTTTTATTCAATTCATTTTATTTGTACGTGGTGCTGAAGATCAAACCCCGGTCGCCCACATGCTAGGCGAGCACTCCACCGCTGAGCCACAATCCCAGCCCGAAAAATATCTTAATTGTATAATGAATTCAACTTGAAAGTGTTGAAACCTAAGTGCAAAATCATTTACCAGGGCACGTAGCAGCATCGAAACATCTTGTGGAAAGGGACACCCAAGATTTCTAAGGTCTCCCTTGGCAACACAGTAGTACCATGATTTTACAGAATATATGGGAGTTGTTTTGTTTGTTTATTCCTTCTTTTTAGGAAAAACGATATTATTTTCAGAGAGTTTTGATTCAATTCAATTTTAGCATTTATTTTATTCCACATGACCAATTGAATATTAGCTATTAATTAAGCATCTATAATGCAGAGCTAATAAGAATATAAAAGTATATTTTGGTAAAGTGTTCCATGTGGTCACTTTCCATTATAAGTTTTAAAAAATTAAAAATTACAAAACAAAGTAGAAATATAAGATTTAAATCTAAACTATGCAAGACATTTACAGGGTGAGAAACTAAGAGTTAACTTTTCACAAGTCTGCTCAAGATTCAAATACTTGGAATCATTATACTACATTGCCATCATTTTAATTCTAGTAATGAAGAGATATCATTCATTATTTCTCCATAACACAAGCTTCAAGCAAATCCTAAATAGTTGTCGTAAAACAGGCCCCAGCTTCTCAGACAGGTTGAAGTCTTTGTGTTATTGAATAATGTCCATAACTGGCACATATCTTGCCTATTAAATACTATTCTCCCAAAATCTCTAACATAAAATCTTCATTCGTACTAATTCCATTTTTGCCTCCTAACATTTTCTTGAGATGTTCATCCATAAAAATCTACACATCTCTAAGTTTTCCTAAAGTCTTCCCAACTAGTGTAGCTGATCCCAGCTTCAACCTTCATGGATCTTATGTAGCAATTACTGACTATACTTCACATTTTGATACTTAATCTTGTCTAAACTTATACTATTTTTTTGCTTTATACTGATTTATTTTTCTTTCCAGTGAGAATAAGTGATCTACAAGAACAAGTGACATGTCATACATTAACTTTCCGTTCCCTAGGATACGTAGATTAGTATTAGGAATTAAATGAAAGGCCTAGTAATAATTATGAAGTGGAAATGGATTAGGTGGAATTTCATAAGATCTCTCATGTTTTCCTTAACTTTGAAAATGAAGTTTGCCATCATAGAATAATTTTTATTATTTACACACACATACAAATGTTATTTATTTATTTATTTATTTTTGATACTGGGGATTGAACTCAGGGGCACTTAACCACCAAGCCACATCTCCAGCCCTTTTTACTTTTTGATATAAGTTCTCATTAAGTTGTTTAGGGCTTTGCTAAATTGCTGAGTTTCCTTTGAACTTGTGATCCTCCTGCCTCTGCCTCCCTAGTCACTGGGATTACAGGTGTGCACAACCATGTCTTGCTATTAAGGTATATTTCCTCATATAGACTAGAATATAGTTAAGAGGGAAGAGGGGTTGTATCTCAAGAAAAATATGAGATAAAATAAAACTCTGTAATTGATGCCACTTTAACTGTTAAAGATACTAGCAACGTGCTCACTTTTATGTACATTTATGAAAACTATCAAAGGGATTGGACTTGTTGTTCCCTGTCTGAAAATTGAACACATAACTTTTTAATTAGTGATATAAGAGAAAAATTTTGAATCATATAATGAAAATCAAACTTTGGCTCTGATTTTTTAAACTTCCATGAATTTAAACTTGTTGCCATTACATAATTGCAATTTCAAACTTAATGGTGGATTATGGGCTCATGGAGACTAGAACACCATTTTAACAATCTTGTCTCCAGAGTATAGCAAAATACCTAATATCTAATAGGATCTCTAAAGATGTAGCTTTTGAGTGAGTAGAATTTGTTATTGATACTGATGTTCCATTTATTGATTTGCTACTTTACATTCTCTTTTTTTTTTTTCTATTGGTTATTTGTTTTTGTCTTATTGGTTTTCTATTTGCTTCCCTAACAGGAAAAACAAAACCGCCTTGTAGAAAGGTATTGTGACTGCTTTTGAAATCAGATTCTTAACTGTTTCTTTGTAAGTTTCTTCTATTTATAATAACAAACTGGACTGAACATTCCTTGAGGACTGATTTATGTATCCTTCACTATGGTTGCATTTTTCAACTCCTAATCCAGTATTCAGCACTGATTAGGAGCTACCAAACAGTATGAAGAGAAATAAATATTAAGCAAACAAGTCTCCATTTACCTACCATTATTATTGAGAAGTCATAATAGTGTACATGTTTTATAAACAACCTGCATAGTGAAAAGTATACTCAAAAAGTTATAAAGCTTATAGGAAGAACTTTGGATTCACAAAAGATTTTGGATTAAAATCCTGGTTCTGACACTACAGGCAATGTGACATTGGGGAAATTACCTAACTTATCTTAGTACCTTCAGTTGTAAAATAAGGATAATAATAGTACTAACTTGAGAGGATAGTTACAAACTTTAAATGAAATAATGTAAGTAAAGCTTGTCACATACTCATGGTTCAATAACTATTAGCTATTTCTTATTACCATTTGAAATCTGTAAAATAGAAACAATTAGCACTAATCCTACAGCATGTCAATTTATTTATATAACAATCACCTATAATCTTTGTACTTTCTTTACCCTCATTGATACAATTTCAGCAAAACATCCTTATATCTCAATCTATCTCAGCTTCTTTACACTATTAGTCTTTACACTATTAGATTTTACACTATTAGTCTTTGTCTTGAAACATGCTAATAAGACCAAACAATTTATTGAGTAACATATGAGTCAGCCATCATGTTAAACACTTTTTACCCATAGTTTTATGAATCTTCACATTTAATGAATAAGATCTATTATCCCAAAGTTATGGTTTATATATTAGGTGTCTCCCAAAAGTTCATGTGTGAGACAATGACAGAAAGTTCAGAGATGAAATGATTGGGTTGTGAGAGCCTAAACCTAATTAGTGCATTCACCCCCCTGGTAGGGATTAACTGAGTGGTAACTGTAGGCATGTAGGGTGTGGTTGGAGGAGGTAGGTCATGTGCCTTTGGAATTTATATTTTATTCATGGTGAATGAAATTCTTGCTGCTTCCTCATTGCCAATACCTGAGCTGCTTTCTTCCATCATGGTCTCCTTGATGTTCTGCCTCATCATTGTCCCAGAGCAATGAAATTGACCATCTATGGACTGAGACCTCTGAAACCGTGAGTGCCAAAATAGTTCTTGTCAGGTCTTTTGGACACCATGGGTGGGGGAAGAAAAAGGCTGACTAAAACACCAAATTTTGCATGTAACAACATTTATAATTTTTTTATAACATCGTACAATATTTCCTCTATGCCTGTATCACATATATATATTTACGTGATTTTCATGTTTTCTTAAAAACTTTCACTATTTATATCTAAATTCTTAAAAGGTATAGTCCATAACTTTTTTCTTATTTCTTCAGTTACCATATTCCTAGAACACTGTGCAGGTCTCAGCACTCAGTAAAATTTCAATGAATTTTTGTTAAGTTTATAAATGAAATGAGAATTATATCCAAGATGCTATAGTACAAAAGGGTAGAACCCAAGTTCAAATCCAGAGCTATTCTGGAGCCTGTATTCTTCACCATCAACTTATCCTTCCACTTCACTTTGTATTTATTTGTTCCTCGTCTACCTCTCAGAGTGAGGAAACTGAACTGCTTCCCTGCCATTACTTCTCAATCTTCTAGTCATGTCCCCTTCTTTCACTGAGGTTCCCCCAGTGTCTAGTCATACCTTCTGCTTTGCTTACTCATCAAGATCCCTGGGTTCAGTTATCAACCACATTCCGATGACTCTCCCATGTATATCTCTACCCTGGCTTCTCTTTGGGGTTCTAGATTTCTATATTTAATATACCTGACATCTTTAGTTGATGCTTCATTTCATGTTATCCCATGTATATTTGTGTTTTCTTCCCTGAATGCTCATATTATTCTTTGCTTTCAACTTTTTTTGTGTGTGTGGAGGGGCCCTGGGCCCACACAATCCAGAAATTCCCTCCCTTTCTTCTTTAGTAAAAACTATTTCTGTTTCTATATTCTTGGTGCGACTATCTTTGTTCAGTGACTTATTATTTCTCTCAGTAAGTTTACTGTATTCCTCTTCTTCTAGGACCCTTTTCCCTTTATTGGTTTTACGGCTGATCAGTGAGTGACCATATTTTCTAGACTCTCTTGCAGGGTATAGCTGACTGTGAGCCCAAGGTCAACCCAATATTATGTGAACATAAATGATGTGTATTCAGGGTCATCTCTTAAGAGATAAATCTATTTCTAGACTGTTCTGCTTCCCCCTTTCTGCTAGGAAATAGTAACATATATATTACTATTTATAGTAATATATATGTATATATGTTACTATATTACTATTTATAGTAATATATATGTGTATATATATTACTATTTATGATTTTAGATCATTGTTATCTCCTGACCTAGACAACCATCTTGAATTAGATTGTTAGCTCAAAGGAAAATGCTCTTCTATCTCACTTAACATTATATTTTAGTGTCTTTTTTATAGCAGTTTGAAGTATAACCTAAGAACTTCATGAAATTTGTTTTCCTAATTTTAATCTTACTCTAATCCATCCCCCATCCTTTTAAATAGTGTGTGTTTTCTAAAATGCAAATATCATCAGGCCAATCCCCTATTTAAAATATAGAAGTGGGATTTATTTGCTTTATTTTCAGATTTTCAAATTAAGCATATTTTGATTTCATAATCATGAGGAAATAAATCAAATAAATCCATCAGTGACTTCCTCAAAACTTCACAATAAAATTGCTTAACAGGGGGCAAAAATCCTTTCATGTTCTGCCATTTTTTGAGTCTTAACTTCTGCCACACCCTGACATGCCTCTGGACACATACGATTTTCAGTCTCTGGGTAGTGACAGATCCTTGTGTACATACTTGTATCCTCACATGTTTCTACTCTCTCTCTCTCTCTCTCTCTCTCTCTCTCTCTGGATGTACCAACTAATGTTTTCTGCCATACTGGCTACCCATCCCTCAAGACTTAGATCTAGATGCAGACCAAGTATTGTATCCTACATAAAGCTTCCTCATACCTCATCAATTAGATTTCCCTCATCTCTGTCCTCACAAAACCCTATCAGAATCTTTATGAGGGCATGGTCTCTTTAAACTCAATCTATTTCTTCAACAGACTTTGTCTGTTTTCCCAATTAATGTGCTACTCAGATCATATGAATGATTAAGTTACTAGAAAATTTCCAACTTGAAATTCCTTGCATTCATTGGTAGTAAAGTTGATTTTCACAAGTGAACAAGTACCAGATTAGTTTTTAGAAAAGTGGTAACATATTTTATTCCAAAAACAATACCTCAACTAGAAAGTATACCTACATCATTTATCCTGAAGCTACTGAAAAACAGATGGAAGCTTCATTTTCCTGATGAGGATGGTGCCTCTCCATAGGGGGCATTTTGGAAATTTGGAAGAGTAGTTTGTGCCATGGTGATTGGGAAAGACAGTGCTGGCTGGCGTTTGAGGAATAGAGACCTGGATGCTACAACACCTTGATGAGTAGGAAAGTCCCACACAATGAAGTATGTTTTCTTACATTTTTCACAAGTTTTAAATATACCATGAGATTCCATACAGGAAAAATAACTATGTAGAATTATCTGAGTATAATAATTGCCACTATTTGACATATGCAATTTTTATGTAGAATGAATTTTCCTGAAATGGATTATGGTAAAGATCTATGAACGATTTTGCTTTATTTAGTTTGTAATTTTATCAAGCATTGGTCACCATCATTGGAAATCATGTCAGTCACCTATGACGATGCTGCTCAAGATAGGTGAATCATGAGTCTTCCTTTGTATCATGCTTCCTTGGTAGCTGTCACATATAGACATGACACAAAGAATATTTACCAATTTGGGATCAAAAGTTTGCTTATTAAATGAAGAGGATACACACTTATTTTAAAACTATTCAGCTGAATATGACCTTAGCTCCCATCTATTATAATTTCAACATTTTAACCTATGCCTCCTAAAACAATATTAAAAATATTTAAATTGAAATGGTGTCTATAATCAATATAAATAGAAACGGATCAGGAACACATATTTTCTCTTACTGTCAGCTTTCCTCTATGACCTTTAAAACTTTTCTGTGTTGTGAGGATTTAAGAAGTTCTTAAGGAATATTAATTTTGTTATTAAAGAAATAAACATTTTTTTGAGAAATGAGATTATAAAACATTGAAGTGTTTTATATAAAAAATGATAATTACTGAATAAGTAAATTCAATATTTAGTTCAACTTTGGTAAATATGCAAATTATCAAACATCGAAAGATTGGAAATAGTTTACAGATATTCTCAAGCCAATGTTCAGGTCCTTGGTCACGAAATAAATAAAATCTACAATTTTTAGATTTCTTTAGTTGGGGGAGGATTTTTAAATATCACATAAAGGAGAAGAAAAGGTTATTTTTCTTTTGTAAACATACATCTTAAATTTTTATGAAATGATTTTATGATTTATTTATTTAAAAACTCTATAAACAAGAATTTAAAAGGAATTAACATTCCATTATGCAGGGTTTTACAAAAATATGATTTTGATAGACTAAGTGCATGTTAGTCAAATTTGAAACTGTCCCAGTTATGGGCTGATATTATAAAATTCAAAATAGTTTGTATTTTCTAGATCCTTTCTCCTCGCCTTAGGCCTGATTTGCACTTAAGAAAAAGTTCAGTAAAAAATAAGTTATTTTTGTAACCTTTCATACATTCGCTTGTTAAGCTATTAATATAACCACAATGATGTCTTCTGTTGCAAATATATTAGTGTGTGTTGGTCAAAGAACAACTGCATAATCAGAGCCAGCTTTGTGATTGTGCAACCTGAGCATTCATGAAGGGCCAGGTGTTTAGAAGCTCCTTTGCTTGGCTTAGGCTCTGCTAAAGCCACTTTGATGTTCTTAATCTTGAGAGCAGGGGCCCTGGGTTTTCATTCTATCCTGGGCTCTGTAAATGACATGGCCAATCCTATATATAATTTTAAACAATTCTCCTGATTTAGTACAAATTTCAGAGAATACATGGCTAAAATGCCAGTTTCTAAACATCAATCCAGGAACAACACACTTAGGGTTCTAGCTATCTGCCAGGCTCTACTTGCCCAGCTTAGCTGTCAGGTGCAGCACACAGGTTAAAAGAGATTCTCCTAAGTGTCAATCCTCCTTTGCTCCTTTTCCCTGCTAGCTGGAGCAACAAAGCTGGAAGGCAAAGGGAATCAGATCTCGTCCTGTGCCTGCCCAAGCTTCAGAATAAAGCCCATAGGTCTAATTTCAGCTTTACCAGCCTTGGTAGTGTCCCTTTAAGTTTACTAAGTCGGATATACCTGTAAGCAAGCAGTCTAATGTTTTTGTGATCTTGCTGCTGTGAAAGTATTTAATAATAAGCCTCAGAAGTTGGGAGGTAAGAAGGAAATCTATGATGTCTAATGCCAAGGTGCTGTTCAATGTGTTGAAAGTTGATTAAATTTCCTTTTAACACCCCTTGAAACTGACATTTTGCTACCATTTAAAAAATTTTCCCTCCATACTATTTTTTATACCCATGATTTAGAGTGATATATATAGCAAAGCAGCGGCTATGAATTGGCTCAAAATGATTCTAGGGGTAATGAGCAGGGATTGAAAAAAGTCTGCTTCTGTTCATTTAAGGAAAGTAAAGCTAACTTTATCCTGCAACTGCATGCCAAGGCAGGTCAAAGATTTGAGACTGCTCAAATAGTGCCATCCAAATTTTATCAGTTTGAAGTGATAACCAGTTCCAGAATCCCATAGATTGATACAAGGAAATATTTAAATAGATGAGTGCAACCTGGGCTATCAGTTGCAAAATTGCTTGCTATATTCATACATTCCCATTTTAAACTTACTTCTGTTTTAACAAAGCCAGTCTGAGTCTGAAAATTAAGAAATATAGTATTCAAGGCCCTCGCTTCAATCCCCAGCACTGCAAAATAAACAAACAAATAAATACATTTGAAAAAGGAAAATTGATAAATACAGCATACTTCTACATTTGGTAGCTGAAGTATCTCTTCCTGAAAAGACAGTTTTTGTTTCTGTGTGTGTGTGTGTGTGTGTGTGTGTGTGTGTGTGTGTGTGTATGTATATATAATAGAAAAATGGGGATGCCAAACCTGAAACCCTAAAAGGCGTTACTGGAATAGTGCTTATTTTATGTGCAATGTAAAGCCTTCAATTATTATTTAAATGCTTCAATAAAACAGAACAGAATACCCTGTAACTGGAGCAACTTAGTATCTCTTGTGTAATTGACCGTCCAGGGTGACTATTACAGAGGCATTTGTTAGTACCAACTATATATATATATATTTTTTTTTTCCTCTTGTCATTCCATTCTGTTTTTTCCTCATATCAATGGTTAAAAACATAAAGCTGGCAAGACTTTTCTTATTATAAGAGACTAAATTATTAATTACCTATTGACTTTTACTTTTTGAGTCTAGCTCTATGGTTCAACTTCATTCAACCCAAATTGTCCTTTATTCATATGGATATTTTTAAAATGGCATTCTCTGTAGGAGGCACAGCAAAATAAGAGAGCCAAACATCATTTGAATACTAGATTTTAAAAATTAGCATAAGTATTAATAAAGTGAGATTATTTCTATGTGAAAAGAGGAAATGGAAAACTCTCTTAATTTATGCAAGTGTAACATCACTTCAAAACATAGAAGTATTATTTTCTTATAAAATAACTTCCCTTACTAAAACACAGGATGGGATAATGTTAAATAATCACACAAAACATATCATCTACCCTGAATTTTCACCATATGTCAAGAAATATATTTAGACTGTAGTACTTGCACAGACCTTGAGATGCCTAGTCTTTGATAGGTGACAGAGGACAGAGAATGGCCTAGAATAAGAAAGTAATACATAAAATGATATAGTGTGCGGTATATGTCTATGGACAGTATCAGAATAAGAGTAGAAAACCTCTAACAACATAAGAATAACTAAATAATTCCAATACATAATTTTTACAGTATCTCTCATTATTATACAATAAATGAATTTAAGTATGAATATGAATAATAGCATACTAACAGCCTTTATTAGTGTCCTACCTAATTTTTTTCATATATTTTGGCTATTTAATAATATTGTCTTATAATACTGTTTAAAGGAGCCTCCAAATATTCTTTGTGTCATGTCTGTATGTGACAGCTACCAAGGAAGCATGATACAAAGGAAGACTCGTGATTCACCTATCTTGAGCAGCATCGTCATAGGTGACTGACATGATTTCCAACGATGGTGACCAATGCTTGATAAAATTACAAACTAAATAAAGCAAAATCGTTCATAGATCTTTACCATAATCCATTTCAGGAAAATTCATTCTACATAAAAATTGCACATGTCAAATAGTGGCAATCATTATACTCAGATAATTCTACATAGTTATTTTCCCTGAATGGAATCTCGTAGTATATTTAAAACTTGTGAAAAATGTAAGAAAACATACTTCATTGTGTGGGACTTTCCTACTCATCAAGGTGTTGTAGCATCCAGGTCTCTATTCCTCAAATGTCAGCCAGCACTGTCTTTCCCAATCACCATGGCACAAACTACTCTTCCAAATTTCCAAAATGCCCCCTATGGAGAGGCACCATTCTTATCAGGAAAATGAAGCTTCCATCTGTTTTTCAGTAGCTTTAGGATAAATGATGTAGGTATACTTTCTAGTTGAGGTATTGTTTTTGGAATAAAATATGTTACCACTTTTCTAAAAACTGATATGTTACTTGTTCACTTGTGAAAATCAACTTTACTACCAATGAATGCAAGGAATTTCAAGTTGGAAATTTTCTAGTAACTTAATCATTCATATGATCTGAATAGCACATTAATTGGCTAAATAGTACAATTCCTGGTCAGAGAGAGTTGGTTCAAGTTTCATTCGTATTTTTACTAGTTGTGTGACCTAGTGCAAAGTACTTAACCTTCTTACTTTTTCATCACTTCATCTGTAAAGTGGAGATGATAGTGTATTAGCACATCTTCTCTGTTTTATAGAGGCAAGGTAGATTTTAATAAACTTAACAATTAACTCATATTAGCTTTAGCTATTGTTGCAAAATAGCAGTTTAGATTTAGGCTAAATGTGTCTTGAACTTTTGTTAATTTATGAAAAATGGATATCAGATGATATTAGACCAGACAAAGACCTATGGGCTCTGTCAAAGCAAGTAATTTTAAAAAATAGGTAAAATGTGCATTATAACAAATATGGAAGGAAAAAGAGGAAAATATAAATAAACTATTTTTCTATCAAAGATATAATATTTTTCTAATTGTTAAAAACTTCATATAGCAAAACCTTTTCTTCTCCTTGTAATGAGAGTTGGATTTTTCTGTTCCCAGAAGAATAGGCTGAGAGGTGCCACAATTGGGCTTTGCTTTTGTTTCAACACCAAGTAGCCATTGGAATCAGTTATTGGTGTCATACTTTTCAAGATTCACAAGTTGCTTTAGCTTCCCCAGAGCCTAACCTAGTATTTTAAGTGCATTTATTGAGTTGGATTGAACACATTTTTACCTCTAAATATCTCAAGCACCTAAACCAACTTAGCCTCATTTATAAATGTACCCACTGTAAAGATAGAGCACACATATAAAGTGTGAATATATAATTGTTTCCCCTTTATGCTGCAAAATCTAAGGACTTCTTTTACCATATAGAATCATTTGGATAATGGAAGTAAGTAAACAAAATAAATATCCCCATTCAGAACTATGAGGTAAACACAGTCTTCTTTCTACCAGTGCCTTATTTCCCTGCAAAGCAATTGGCCTTGAGGTTCAATATTTAAATCTTGTGGATTGGTAATATGGTTAACAACACATTTTGTAACAGAATCTATTATAATAACATTTGAGTGTTGTGCCAGGACCTTTAATCTGTAATCTCTAAAATTGTGATATGTATTTTAAAAACCTCATTTATTCAATGTGCCAATATCCTCTCATAACTCCACCACTTTAACTGATTAATGGTTAGATTGAGAACCATGTAAACCAAATTAACTTATTTGGCCTGAATACCGATTTAAAAAATGATGTTTTCTCACTGAGACAGGACTCTTGTCAGGTTTGAGATTTTGCTATGAATGGATTATTGAAAGGATCCTACAGATGGATTTATTCATCTCCCTTTTTGTCTAAGTGAACTACTTGATGGATCAGATGGGTGATGTTCTACCCCCATTATCTCATTGCCTTGTGTGAAGGGGATGACAGTCCTTAACTGTCTTAGCAATTTTCTCTACCTTTGCTCTTTATGCCCCTACCCTTTGTCCTTCTCTCCTTTCCTTCCTTCTCTTTCTTTCTTTCTTTCTTTCTTTCTTTCTTTCTTTCTTTCTTTCTTCCTTCCTTTCTTCTTCCTTCCTTTTTCTTTCTTTCTTTCTTTCTCATAGCTCATTTTGTTACTTGAAACATGTATTAACTTATTGTGTTTCTTTAATAAAAAAAGAATAAGCTCCTCTGGGACATGGACTTTATTTGGGTCACTGTTCTAATCCATGCCTAGGAAATAAAACACAATATTTGTTGAAGGAATAAACAAAGCCAAGGTTTTTCTTGGTCTATATTCATATGATTATTTATGAGTTTTTTTTTTATTACCTCAAGTGAACCAGTCAAAAATCATACATAAATATAGGACAGTAGACCAAATTAGAAATTACTAGGGAGCAGAATTACTATACTATTTAACCCTATCTAAAAATCTTGGAGCCGAGAAATCTTAGGGGACTAAATGCGGATAATCTTTAGAAATTTTCAATATACTCTATGCATCCAGAGAGCAAAGCACCAAGCCCCTAGATAAGAAGTATATTCATGTTTGTATTTATGTCAAATAACTTTTGTTAATAGTAATGTCAGTGCCATTTATCGCCCTTATATGCTACCTACATCCCTTTGGGATGAGTTTGTGGTGTAATTAAGAAGACTCAGTCTATCTGCATTTGGGCAGCCAAGCAGTTGGTAGTTATTTTCCTTACTTAACAATTTGGCTCTCAACTATATTCCCAAGTCATTAAAGACTGTGAGGAAAAACAAATCATGAATACCACTAGCTCCCACTTGGTACATTTGGGAAATGAGTGACCAGTGAACAGAAGTCACATCATCTCAGGACATGGTGCCTTACCCACTGTAAAAAATGATGCATATTATTAGATTCCCTGGGAGGTCTGAGCATCTGCAATTGGATAAGCATCCACTCACTTTGCATATATTTGCACATCATGCTCAACAATCATGACAATCATGTAGGTAAGAATAAAATATCTAATGAAATCTTACAGTAGTTGTAGTCAGGCTGAATACTCAGAAATGTTAAGGGTTGGAACTTTCCTGATTCGTCTCTCACATTAGGGACAGTTGCAGAATGAGCCAGAGAGCACAACTAGAAAACAAAAGAGGATCAAATTGAAGACTGCTCTTGAAAACAGTGATGTCTGCTAATGTTAATATATTAAACATTTAATTGGTTTAAGGCACCAGGCTAGCTCCCATGAGATCCTATGATATTGAAGTAAAATTTGTCTCCTCATAGTACATTGGTGCCAGAATCTTTATTCAAATGAACTTTTTTTATTTTTTCCATTTGCCATCTTTCTCTTCAAAATAATACTAATATACATACTTAATTCAGAAAAGCATGCTCCAGTTAAAGTTATTTTATTAAAGCTTAGAAAAAATTACTAGTGTGTGATTCCGAAGTTCATAATTTCCCTTGAAATAAGCTATAGGTTAATGTGTAAAAACCCCTGTGGATTTTCCCCTTTGTTTAAATAATATCCTGTAATTCAAGCCAATATACTTTACAATAGCATGTTAAAAGCAAATAGGAAAGCAGTTTAGCTCTAAATTAAGTTTCCTCCATCAGCATTTCTACTTACTCTGGATATTTTCTGATACAAAGCTTTGGTCTCTCCTTTCATGATGTTATTCTGCAGTAGTAAAGCAAGTAACCACAGCTTCATAATGCTAAGCACTCCGGTGGGAAACACAAACAGAGTGCATAAACCAAAGTATTCATTTCATGAGGCTTTATTAAAAGGCTTCACCTCTAAATTGAGCTGTCATACACTGTTGGGAAACTTTTTACCACAGTTTATTTTAACTATGTAAAACGTTAAAGGAATGGAATTTCTTCAGCTTTTCATATAATAGGCATGACCTCTCTTACACACCACAAACAATCTATACCGCATTTAATCAAATTGGCTGGAGAGTAAAATCAGGCCATATGTTTTCCCACTTTCCCCAATTTTCAGAAATGACCCCAACCTCGTTAACATGCTGTAGATTTTCATGTATAGCCAGCATGTTCTTTGGCGTTCTCTCTGAGAAACTCTACTGCATGATTAAAAGATATCCTTCAGATGAGAAGGACATTGGGTAATTTATAAATCATTCATTTGTGACACAGCTCTGTACGGTATTTCAGGAATTGCATTAACTGCTTTTGCCATTTCCTCAAATGTTGCTTTCAGTTGACAGTGTCATAGGTCATTACTGATTTTTTCCTTATGTAAGCAATACCAACTTTCTATTAAAAATACTAATTTCCACCCTACTACAGTGTCTTCTGAAGTAGCATGTATATTAAAAAAAAATCAAGTTGCTTTGAAATATTAAAGGAATATATTTAACTGAAGGGTTTGCAGACAGGTTGTTTTTCTGTATTCCTGATGACAGAAAGATTTTAGCCTACAAAGTCAATAGTAAATTTTATTAAAGTCATTATTTTCCTGTTACAGCCCTCATGCCTTAAATAAACTACAGCTGACAATGCTGTCTTACATACTGTCATACTGTAAAATGTCCCCTCTTTATTACCGCAGGGACAACTCATTTGGAACTTTGAAAGTGTTTTCACATTAGAGTCGCTCATTTGCAGAGCTGGCCTATGGCTGTGTTTAAACAATGTGGTTGATACTTTCATTTTCCTCTAAATATGTTGGGGAAAATATGAACTTGCCAAACACAACATTTTTAGATAAAGATTAATGCCCCTTCTTCATAGATACAAACATATCTCAATTGTTACATATTAGTGTGCTCTGACTGCTTATGACATCATCCCCACCCCCAGCCCACTGAGTCTAACAGCAAAGCAATTAAGTTGTATATGACATGTTTTGTTTCAGGAATTTTTATTCTCTCCAAAATTGCATTCTTTAATGAACAACCCACCTCCTGTGCATCATCTTGATTATTATGATCAACATAATCTTGATTATAAAACTATCTGATGGCTTCAATGAATAATCATCAAGAAAACATGTTCATCAAAATCCACGGAACTATGTTTACTCTTTTGGAGTCACAGCATATCATCCCAAGTTGTGCTCATTTAGCATCCTGTGAAATGCACATCACCTCAAACCATCCTTTAGTTTCTATTGCCTAATTTTTAAATGTGTTTTTCTTTTTACCTCCAGACACACTCAAATCCCTACCTACTCACACACACTATTGTGGGGAAAAACAACAAAACAAAACAGAATAATCAGAGGAAATAACATTTAAGAACTGCCTTACATTTGAAGTCAGAGGCAATCAATACCACAAATCTACATGTTTTACCCCCACCTCCATTTTTAAGTATTTCTTCAAGTACAGCTACACTGTTCATGAGTATGAGAACCAGATAAAAGTTGACTCTAAAGTCTTCAAACTCACATGGTCAGAATTGCTGGGTTCTTCTGTCTGTTTGGAGAGAACAGTTGAGCAGGAGAAGCAGATGCATAGTCAATTCTAGGAATAGATGCTGTCCTCTGCTCCTGTACTCTCCTAATCTGGCACCGTTTTCTTTAACCCATGCTATGCTCAGACTCAAAGGAAAAACGAGATGTTTATAGTCTTGTCCCAGACTAATAAAGACTTGATCAATGGTAAGTCTTTGATTTCAAACCCAGTTCTCTCTTGTTCGATCTTCAGACAGTGATCTTTGCTGCTGGCCTATATGTGTATTCAGATCTTGGTATCTATTTCTGTAGTCTTTTAGACAATGTTAAATAGAATATGTAGTGCTTCCTCTTGTAAAGATGAAATAATTAATTTCAATAATCTGCTATACATGAACAGCTAATTTGTCATCCCTATAAAAGGAGAAATATTATTTAATTAACATCATTTGCAAATTTTCTTCTGATATATTTATTCATTATAATTGTACAATGAAACTTAGGCTATTTTGTATTTAAATCACTCTTGCTGCCCATCATACACAGACACAAGCAACATTCCACATACATATATGCACATACAATGGCACTCATGACCTATCCAATAACTACAACAACCCTAAATTTCCCCAACATTTCTTCTACACAGCTTAGGATCCCAGCTAAGTCATAATCGCCAGAGTTCCTCCTACCACATGGTGTGAACTTAGATAGTATCAAAATGCCTGATTTGTGATGTGTGTGTTACTGTTAACTTAAAAGTGCTTTTACTACCTTTTCTTATCAATGGAAAACTTTCAAGATATTTAAAAGCAGTGCCTTTCAACCTTCTGGCTGCAATAAAGGAAAAATGGCAGGTGGCTGTATGAAAGCAGTAGAATACATTTAAAGGAAATCAGGGAAAAAGTGTAGCATGGCTCAGAGTCCATTTATACACTTTGTATTGGGAAGAATGTGTTTTGGGGTGATGTGGGATACTTTCCATTTGCTCAAGGAGAGCATTAGCTCCTTTATAGAGCGATGTTGTTATTTTTAAGAAAGATGGAGAAATGAAACATTAGAAAACCTTCTTAGCAATCAGAAGAGCTGAGTTCAGCAATGATAAATACAGAGGCCAGCGGGCTAAACTTAAAACCACAAATTCCTTAAATAGAAAAGATTAAAATTCTTCACCATTAGGCAACCTTTTTGGGGAGCATAGGAGAAGCAACCTAATGCTTACAAAGCAAGACTTCTGACTAATTAAGGAAAAGGAGAGAAATAGATTGTGCCAGTTATTCTGAACAGGTTATCTGTTGTGACAAACGCAGAATTGTTAAAGGCACAGTGAGGTGATACCTTGGCATTCAGGGAAAGAAAATATGAATATTCTTAATATAGGTCACTGGGGCAAATCTAAAATCTATTTCAGTGAGAAGGTTCAGAACAAACCAAGCAAATAATACAGTTTGCTTCCTTTCAATCCTCGCAGACTCCATTTTGCTTCCTTTGTGGACATTAACTGAAGTGCCCCCTTCTTTCCCTCGATCTTACATTCACTGCATTTACTGTGACCCTCTAAAAGTCCAAGTGTCATCAAAGGCAAGTTTTTTACAATTAGTACCCATTAAAAATAAAACTTCTCAAAATGTATCACTATTTAAAACAGAGATGACTTTATTTCAGGCCAGTCATGAATAGCATAATAAGTACAATAGTCATTCTGGTAAATAATTTAGAATGAGAGGATTGATTTTCATCCTGTGAGCTAAGCTTATGTCTAGAAGAAAACAGCAAAAACTTGGACTGGAAAAGAGCTGCCCCACTGTCACTATGTAACTGTTCCTTAGAATTATGGAACTGGAGGGGAAGCACTTTCATTTCCTATCAAGGTTCAAGGTCCCGACTGGAGAAGGGCTTGGCCTGGACATGGAACCCATCAGACAAAGAGGGGATTGGGCGTAATTTCTGGACCTATTTGAATCTCCACTTTGGGCTCTGAAGTTTTAGGAATTAATTCAGTCTCTGTAAAATTGTTGTTTCAAACTAAGAGTATTATAAAAGTGAGGAGGTATTCATGTCCTGAGGGGAAGAAGGAGAAATATGGAAGTTTCAGATGTCCTTAAGCAGAATGAATATTGAATGCTGTTGTGTGGAGTGAAGGTATCCTCACCTTGGAAATTTTTTAAAATTCTGTACTGGTACATGGAGTCAGAAGCAGCTCCCCTCATGCCTGTAGTGTTTTTTTTTTTTTTTTTTTTTTTGTTTTTCATCATTGACCTGGTAAATGATTAGTCATTATTAATTTCTAATTGTGAACACCTCTTTCCTTCATCCTTCCTGATGTCTTTCAGAGCACAGAAAAGAATATTGTATTGGATTGGCTCATACAGCTGATTTGATTAACTGGAAGGAAATATTTATTAAAAGAGCCATGAAAAAAAGAAAAAGAAAAACACTGATTCAGTGTTTATGGACATTGCTAATTTTGCAAATCATAGTTGAAATATTTTGCAAGTAAATAAGGCCCTATGAGTATAATGTATTGGGCTATACAGAAGCATATAAGTGTCATATACTAGTATATAAATATATGGGAATATGTAAGTGCTTTAAGTTAAGTTATACTGATGGAACTTAAAGCAGTTACATACTGTCATGTATATTTAGTATATTTATATACTGGGTTATACGGAGGTGTAAATGCTAAGCCAATGTGCAACCAGTTCTATATGAATAATATAAAAGAATGTTTTTATGTACAAACAAGAGAGTTCCATTGTGTCAGGGAATGAACTATCTTTAGGGACAAGGTGATGTGTGCAGCAAAGGTCTTTGCCCACCCTTCTATGACACATTCTACATTCTTATAGCCCCAGGCCTTTTTACAAAAATGGTCCCAATTCTATTTCCAGGTAAGGCAAGCTCTGTTCCCTAAGGCCAACCTTCTCAAAGAAGACTTTCTTCCTGGTGTGTGTATCTTTCAACCTGAGAGAGTGCAGGAGCCCTGTTTGGAGATTGACTTAAATTGCAATTGACTATGAGCCGTGGAGATTTGGGCACTGTCCCCTCCCGTAGTCTCACGGGACTTGTTGCGGGATCTCGAGTGACTTGGCCGAAATTGCTGATCGGGTCAGCGCCATTTTAATGGTGTGTTTGGCGTGTGTTTAGTCGTTCTTAGAACCAGAGAGAAAAGTTATTCAGAATAAAAAGCTGTTTGTCTCCAGTTTGCTTCTGAAGTTTTTCCCGCGGCTCCGTTGCTCCAAGCGCTTCAGGCGGCAACAAGAGAGTCCTCAAGTTGGTGCTTTGTACGAATATATGCACAGAGAATGGGTAAAGACTGGGTGTTCATGAACATGTGCATGAAACTCTTCAAGGTAAAGGACTCCTTAAGGGGACAGGCTGGCAATACATAGGGAACTCTTTATCTTACTTGTTAACATAGACACTTCTCTTTTAATAGTTTTAGACATGTCAGACTAAAATTTCTTTCTAAAATGACTTTAAAACTTCAAATGAACATTGAGGAGGTCATGGAAAGAACCACTAAGAAGAATTAGAGGAAATAGTATCTGATTCTCACCAAGGATTGGGATCAGGTCTGGTGTCACCTGCAAACTGAAAAACCTCATTCCACCACCTGGGGTATTTATTGAAGTACTCAAAAAGGACTTCACTCTTTAGTAGGGACTAATTAGCCCCAACTAAATATTGACTCTGACTCACCAAAAAAAAAATTTTCTAAAAGAAAATCCTGATGACAACAAGCTATTTGTAAGTTAATCAACTGCATGTGCAAAGGAAGTATTTTTTAAAAATATGGGAATACATGTGTATGACTTCCAACAAAAAATTACCAGGCATGCACCACACACACACACACACACACACACACACACACACACACACACACACAAATATGATGCAGAACAGAGTAAATCAGTTGTTTGAAACTGATTCCAGAACTGATATAATATTTAAATTAGTAGATAAGGACCTAAAACAACTATTAAGAGGCATTGTACATGTTCAAAAAAATAAGTAGACAATAGAATACATCGAACATGTCTTTCCTATCCTTATATATGAATACACGACCAGTGTAATTCCACATCATTTAAAACTACAATAGTGAGATCCTAATTGGAACAAGTTATATTTATTCTACATATGTATAATATGTCAAAATATATTCTACAGTAATGTATATCTAGAAAGAACTAATAAATAAATAAATGAATAAAAAGTGAGGCCCTAAGCAACTTAGTGAGACCCTGTCTCTAAATAAAAAAATACAAAATAGGGCTGGGAATGTGGCTCAGTGGTCAAGTGCCCCAAGTTCAATCCCTGGGACCAAAAAAATAAAAATAAAATAAAATAAGAAAATAAAACTAGTATACATGAAAACTGAGATGAAAATAAATTGGATGTAATTAACAGCAGATTGAAAATTATGGAAGAAGATATTAGTGATCCAGACGAAATAATAATAGAAAATTTCCATAATAAAACCTGGGAGAAATGAGAATTTTAAAAAGTAACAAATCATCTACAAGCTGAGGGACAGCTTCAAATGGTCTATTATACATGTAAATTGAGTTCTAGAAAGGGAAAAAGACAAGAAAATATTTGAAGAAATAATTATAATAATTTTCCAAATATGACTAAAATTATAAACCCACAGATCTAAGAGCTCAATGAACTCTAAGCACAAGAAAGATGAAGAAAAACACATGAAGGAGCACCAAAATAAAATTTCTCAGAACAAGTATTAGAAAGTCTTACAAAAGGATATGTTTTATATATATATATAATCAGAGATAAGGATCACAGAAGTTTCTCCAGTAAGTCAATAATATAAGTGAGAAGAAAGTGATAAAATGCCTAGGAAGTACTGAAAAAAATATATAAACAAAAATCATGTTAACCTAGAATTCTATACCCAACAAATATGTATTTTGAAATTAAAGGCAAGCGAAAGACTTACTGGTATAAAAAGGCAGAAGGGATGTATCAATAGGAGATTCACACTATATGACATCTCAAAGAAACCTTCTTAGGAAAGAGAAAAATAATATGTGATGGAAATGTGGGTCACCACAAATAAACTAAGAGTAAAAATGAAACTATGTAGGTAAGTATATAAAACTTCTATTCTTTTTTAAAAATATTTATTTTTTAATTTAGTTTTATAAATTATTTTTTAATATTTATTTATTTGCTTTAGTTGTACACAATGCAACGCATTTTATGTTTACGTGGTGCTGAGGATGGAACCTGGGCCACGCACGTGCTAGCCACAACCCCAGCCCCTATTCTTATTTAAATATTTTAAAAAGAGAATCACTTTAAAAACCTACTAAATATACTTCTAAAAATTCTTTAAAAATTCAAGATAAAATTAGAAAGAGTGTTAAATGAAATGACAATGAGAATACCACATATTATGTGTGGGATTTCTCTAATACAGTATTAGAGGGAAATTGTAGCTGGAAATGCTTACACTAAAGAAGTCTCAACTTAATGATCTCTCTTCTGCCTTAAGAAAGTAGAAAAAAGCAAAACAAATGAGCACAAGTAAGAAAGAACACAAGAAAACATGTAAAAGTGAAAGGGGAAAACGGTGAAGTAGAAAAAACAAGAGAGAGAAATCAATTAAAACCGAAGCTGGTTCTTCTAGAAGATACATAAAATTGATAAACCTATAGTTAAAGTGATTAAGAAAAATAAGAAAGAAGACACAAACTACTAATATTAGGAAAGAGAGAGATGACATCAATACAGACTATATAGAAATTAAAAGGATAACTAGGCAATAATTTAACAAATTTATACTAATAAATTTGACAGCAAAGATAAAATAAGACATTCTTTGAGTTAAACCTCACTTAGGAAGTAATAAAAGTCAACCATACTTCCATTAAAATTTTGAAATTGTATTTGAAAACTTTACCATAAAGAAAATTCTAGTCCTAGATACATTTAATCATGAATTCTACCCAACACTTCCAGAAAATAATAATAATTTCACATAAAATCTTGTAACAATTAAAGAAGAGGTGAATTCTGAACTCATTCAATGATGTCAGCATTATCTTAAAAACATCAGAAAAAGAAATAATAACAAAATACAGAAGCACAGATCAATATTCTCTATGAGAATGAATGTGAAAATTTTAACAAACCAAATTCAATGTTCTGTAAGACTGTATAAATACTTATGAACCAAAAGTGTTTCATCCAGGAATGATTTAACCTTCAGAAACAACCCATGTAAGTCAATGTAGTTCATTAAATGAATGGACCAGAAATTAAAAATAATGGCCATCTCAATAGGTGGGATGGGGCTTTAGGGGTAGGACATGGAGGAGCAGGAGACACATTTCAATATTTCTTTCTCATAAAAGTTCTCCTTAGTGTGTGATACCTTGGGTTTGATCCCTAGCACTTTGAGTGAGGAAAAGAAAAACAAAATTGAAAACTTAAACAAAAAAAAAAAACAAAACAAAACAAAACTCTCAGTAAACTTGGAATACAAAGATTTTCCTCAACCTGATAAAGGCCATCTACAAAAAACTTGTAGCTAATTTAATTAATGGTGAAAGATGAAATACATTTTTTTCAAAATGAGTAACAAAACCAGGGGATTTATTCTTATGACTTGAATTCAGTTTTATAAAGGAAGTTCTAATCTATACTTTAGAAAATTACAAGGCTGAGGTAACACTCTTTATCTGCAGACAATGATTGTCTATTTAGAAATTTGATGGAATCCACAAAATGTTAATAGAACTGAGTTTAACAATCTTGAGAACGCAAGATTTGCAAACAAGTATCAATGTTATTTCTACATAGTAGCAATAAGCAACCAGAAAATAAAATTTTAAAATTGTTGTTTATATTATAAAAATAAAATACTTATTAGTAAACCTAGTAAAATATGTGTGAGACTTTAACACTGAAAACTACAAAATACTGTTGAAATTAACAACCTAAATAATTGGAAGCTTATACTATAATCATGGGTTAGGAGATCCAGTGTCATTAATATTTCAATTTTCCTTAAATTGATTTGTTAATTCAGCACAATCACAATCAAAGTTTAGTAAAGAGGTTTCTTTTTCTGTTTTTCTTTTCTTTCTTTCTTTCTTTTTTTTTTTTTTTTTTTTTTTTTTGTAGAGGTTGACAGGCTGATTTTAAAATTTAAATGGAAATGCAAAGGATATAATATAGCTAAAAAAATTTGATTTGAAAACCAATAACAACAATAAAAAAGTTCAAAGACTAACACTACCTGATTTCAATGTTTGTTATAAAATTACCATAACTGATACAGTGTTGTACATAATATAGCAATATAATACAGCAACATAGTATAGCAATAAGCAAACAAATCGACTAGGTAGAATAAGAACTTTGTTAAGAGATATACAATAGCTCATGTTTTTAACAAAAATATAAAGATAATTCTCAGAGAAAGTATATACTTTTCAACAAATGGTGCTGAAACAATTGTATATTCATATATAAAAATATGAGTTTGCATTCATATCTACTACCATATAAGAAAATCAATTCAAAATGAATGGTAGGCCTAAATGTAAAATCCAAAACTAGAAAAGATGCTGTGCCTTTACTGATTGGTTATATTCTCCAAAAGAGGAAAAATGATTTATAAATATAGAAAATACTTTATTCTATTACTGTTTAATGTGATTTATGAAACCTTAGGAAATACTAAAACTCCAGTGAATTCTCTACTCACCCTGTGCAAGTGCAACTTAATTCACATTTAGTTTGATACATTAGAATAGAAAATGTCATCTACAAATCTCACCATTTTGGAATTGAGGATATAATTGGTGATTATTTCAAATCTTGAGTGAAAATTTGAGTAAGAACAGCATTAATGAGTTTATCTGGAAATGGCCACTAAGTGAAGAACATACACTTGTGTGACACAGCCTGGTAGTAATTTTTCCATATTCATCCTCTGAACGTGTTCATCAAGGTCTAAGTGTCATTTTAGACTTATGCCATGCAATCTAGTAGTGCTGATTTTGAAATTGATTAAATCCAGCAGGTAACAATTCTTAAATACCACTCGTGAATAATTCCTTCTGAATTACATTCAGAGTTGTAGAGCTACTTTATGAAATCTTATAGTTTTGTGGCTTATGTCAAATGCAATAAAAAAAAATCAATGTAAAAAATTATGTAACAATGATCTCAAAAGCTGCTAAATACCAATCAAAGTGACTTAGTGGAATACTTAGTAACAAAATTGCCCCAAATAAATCAGCATGAATGATGATTATTAAGATATTGATTTTTATTTGTTCTTTTTAGATATATAAGATAGTAGAGTGAATTTTGACATATTGTACATACACAGAGTATAGCTTATTCTAATTAGGATCCTATTCTTGTGGTTGTACATGATGTGAAGTTATGCTGATTGTAATATTAATATACAAGAATAGGAAAGTTATGTCCTATTAATTTACTGTCATTTATATCACCCTCCCCTCTCCCTTCCCTTCATTCCCCTTTGTCTAATCCATTGGACTTCTGTTCTTCCCCTCCTCACCCTCTTTGTTGTGGGTTAGCATCCACATATCAGAGAGAACATTTGGCCTTTGCTTTTTGGGGGGACTGGCTTAAATTGGTGCAACCACTATGGAAAGCAGTATGAAAATCCCTTAGAAAACTTGGAATAGAATCACTATTTGACCCAGTTATCCCACTCCTCAGTTTATACCAAACGAACTTAAAATCAGCATATTATAGTGACACAGCCACATCAGTGTTTATAGCAGCTCAATTCACAATAGCCAAGCTATAAAACCAACCTAGATGTCCTTCAACAGATGAATGGACAAAGAAAATGTGGTATTTATAGACAATGGAATATTACTCAGCCATAATGAAGAATGAAATTATGGTATTTGCCAGTAAATGAATGGAAATGGAGAATATAATGCTAAGTGAAATAAAATATTGATCTTAACAAATAAGATGCTTGCTCATAAAGCCCACTGAAGCACAAGTTTCTAGTAAGCAGATCTTTACCTCATCAAATGCAGGTGATGAGTACCTTCAAAGGGTCACATTCAAATATGGTCTATATTGATGGAAGGGATCATTGGTAGCCAATATATTAAAATAAACTACCAGGTTAACTAACATGTCTGAAGGCATGTTACAGCTATATAAAAAAAGATGTAAATGGATGTATTTTTAAAATGTCCTAATAAAAGGAACAAATTGATTCCATATTCTTCTTTTCCTACCTTTTAACTTGGACATGCTTCAATTTGATTCAATTCAACTTGATTCAGTTCAGGTCAATTCAGGAATGTTTGGTACTGGTTTGAGGATATGAAAATGTTGCTGTTACAAACCAGGGTGATTCATGATTCTAAAGCCTATTTGAATGTTGACTATATCAAAACATGGTAGATATAGTAGCTTCAAAATAGGTTTCAGTCTTGTGGAAATTATTAAGAATGAAAGGTTATGCATCGTAGCAGACATTGCTAGTTAGTAGTCTTCGTTCCTTAGCAGTGGAAGCTTTTAACTCTACAAATGCCAGCCTCCCTGCCAACTGTGATCACATGACTACATTCTAGCAAAGGAGCTTATCTAAGCCTCCTTTAAATGATAAAAGACAGTGTATTGCAATATTAACCCTTTTTTTTTTTCATCTTACTTCATGGAAATTACATGTGATAGCTGGAACTCTAGCAGCCATCTTGGATCATTAGAACAAAACTATGCCCCAGGAAAGACCATATGAGCTTTCAAATTTAAATGCTAATATAATGAGGACAGTATTGAAGCCTGGTTATTTTTTTAAATGTATAATAGAAAAAGAGTTCACTGTGACTTTATCTCAAGACACTGATTTGTCTGGAACAATTTCAGTTATGGTGTATCTAAATTACCTAATTACTGCTATTATAATGTTTGGTAGAATCCCTGTTAATTGAAGATTGACTGATACCTCACATTAACACTTGCTGCCTAAAGAGTAAGCATTTACAAATGTCTGCTACTAGTGAGAGCAGGATTAAAGGTGAGGAGAACATGAAGGTAGCTTTGCACACACTGAAGAGGGTATAGAGTTGGAGCACTTGAGTTGTGTCAGCTGCCAGAGAGTGTCTTTCAAACTGATACAAACACACCTGCATTATTTTGAACATTATATGCCTGTTCAGTGAACCCCAGATATCTGTATAGTCAACTGGAGGAAGCCGAGGGGAGAAGGGAATCCAATAACTCCGTGGAAATATCTGTAGAAAAACTCTAGTCAATAGGTTTCATTTTTATCTTTGCCTAAACCTGTTCTTATAATTCAGGAAAATACTCCTCTGGATTATTATTATTATTTTTTTTAAAGCAGGAGACGGAACCATCTTTATTCACCAGCTGATGGGCCAAGAAGCAGATGAAAGTCTATACCCTCTGGGTTATTTTAGACCAGTGGAATTTCATTACTCAACGAGTCCTCCCAAATCACATGATATACGGGATTTATTATTGTATATAATCCTTATATCCTTAAGAATTTTTATCTATGAACTGTGACTCAACTTCTGCTGATGGTAATTAGAAAATGAGAAGAGGTTGGAATCAAGATAAAAACCCATAAAGCAAACACACAAATAAATATAATAAGATTTAGAAGTGGGGCCTCGGGATAAAACCAGTCAGCTGCAATGGCATGCACAAGCACACGTTCCTATAGGAAGGGGGGCTGAGATGCGGAAGAGGGCTTCGTGCCAGGTGGGCTAGCAGCAGTAGCTCAGCCAGGGTGAACACTGGTGTTCTAAGGAAGGGGAGAGAGAGCCAAGCGATCCAAAATCACAGGGAAGGAATCACTGTGCCTCTGGGACCATGGTAGGACAGAGGATAGGTGACTCTCAAATTCCAAAGTCAGGAGCCATTAAATATTTGATGAAGACAAAATGGGGAAGATGCTGTCATAAATATTATCTACAACACAACCAAAAATTTATGAGTATATTATTGAAATACAGAGTGAGATACTAAAATGAATTTGGCCATTGAATGAAAGTGAATTGAAATTGATTATTCAGTATTCGTTAACATTAAGATATATAAATTGGCATTTGACAGTTGCTAGGCTCTTTACTGAGGGTGCCTTCTTCACTGGGCTATAGGTAAATATAAACTTGCATTTGTATTTTAAATATAGACTTTCATAGATAAATACTTGAGACCCTTAATCTTTTAACTCCCTTCTTTCTATAGGGTATAACTTCCTCATTCACAATTTGCCCATTAAAGATTATCAGAAACTTGCCTCTCTTGGATGAGAAAAGACGGATCCTACAAACTTCCTAGTGTTTTTTTTCCTAAAGCAAATACTTCCATGCGAAGACAGTAAGTACTAAGATGGGTTCTGATACACACATCATTTTTGTATTATTTCTCGCTTTGGATTATCCAATGTTTTCTGTAATTAATTCTGAAAAAGGAAAGCAGAGTAAGCTAAAGCTGACCTATCTGTGACACTTTCAGGAAGATTTTAGAGTATGCTCCCTTTAATGGCAAAAACTGTTCCACTTAAGTCTACTCAGATCAGACTACTTAGACTAGACCTGTTTGCTTAATCAGTAGATAAAGTCTTAAGTGGCGTGTTTTTTTTTTTTTTTTTTTTTTAAAGCCACATTTTGTTTTGGTGGAGAGGAGGGGTAAAAGAAGCCTAGTTTAATTAACCAGACTGACAGGCTCCATAGATCTCTCAAGTGTTTAAATTAAGGATTGCAAGTTCTTGAAACTTGACAAGCCAGGCAGGATTGTCACTGCTGCTGTCTGAAGCAGAGGTAAGTACAGATTAGGCTTGTCCTATCTTTATCATAAGTCTTTTGCCAGGATCTAAGAACTTCACACTGTGAACAGACTTGAAGGTTTTCTTTATTCTTGGGGAATTAAAGCAATAATTAAATTCTCACATTTTTCAAATGAGATTGCTCTTTTAGCAATAAATATTTGCTATTAGATGGAATAGCATAATTGTTGCATTAAATGCACACACACAGACATATCCCTTCATTAAAGGAAATGCTCATTTGTGCTGCATACTGGCTCTCAGGTTTAGCATCTTCACATCAAACAGAGATTGACGTGCATTGAATCATTGCATGCAGTGCTTAGGGACTAGAGAATATGAGCTCCCACCCACCTGGTCAGAGCTTTTCTGTGGAATGGGATGTATCCTTTTAGTTATTTATTTGCTCTGTGTGCATATATTCACAAGTATAAATATATACATATGCTTGGAGCATGTTCCACTACATTTGACATCTGGCAAGTCTCTATTATGAGACTTTCGATGCTTCCAATGAGTAATAAAATGGAATTACAAGAAGGGGTGAGGATGGGGAGTAAATAATGCAAATCATAACCCACAAGTCTCTTTCTTTGAATCGAGGCAAGTATCAATGTGTATCTTCTGTGAAACACCTAATTTTAATCATTAACCAACTCCTGTTTACTTACTGATTTCTGGAGGATCAAAAGCATCTAGTTATTAGAAATACACCTTTCCAATATTCTTGTGTTGTTACTTCCTTGCAAAGGAAGCTTTGTACCATGCTTACATTAAACAATGGCCTAAGCACATTAAGTATTTTGAGGTGTTTGCAGAATGAGCAGATACTTTATTCTTAAAAAGGAAAAAAAAAAAAATCTTTACTTTCAAGAGGAAAAATGTTTTGGCTCTCTCTGTCACCTGGCTGAAGAATATAAAAAAAAAAAAAAAAAAAAAAAAAAAAAAAAGGAAGAAGGAAAAAAAAAGTTACTGTGTGCAGTTAATATCGAACAGCAGCCATCTCCAGATGATCCCTGCTGCATCCAATTTCTGCCAAAATGCTTTCTGTTAAACCTCCATCAAACAGACACACGGCGCACAAAAGAAAACCTCATCACCAAGGGAAACTAATCCACCGGTGCGCAATGTAAGCCTGTCAACTTTTTATTATAAGAAGTCATCACTCATTTCAGTGAAGATTAAAAGTATGACTAAATTGAGAAAATCCTCTTAGCCATTTGGAATTTTAATAGAGGAGAAAAGGGGTGAGTAAAATTTAGACTCTGTGTGTGTGTATGTGTGTGTGCATATATATGTATCTGTTTATATATAGTGAGGTTGGTGCATATATAAATATACACACAGTATACACACACATATTTGCA
>CM046661.1:81350797-81418297 GCA_025594165.1 Tamias sibiricus
TGTATAACTGGTTGATTGCAGTAAAGGTTTCAGATCTTCACCCTTTTCTCTACCCACAGCCTTTGCGATGTATTTTGTGGGGCCCTTCTGTCCTAATTCTAGGCTCTGCCCTGCCACTTGCTTTGGCCAATGGGAGATGAGCATTGTGATGCAATCAGACTGGAAATAGTACTTGTCTATTCGTTTGTGCTCCTTACACTTTACCCTGATTGACACTGAGTTTTAGAATGTTGTTCGAAGAGCATTATTGTAGCAATTTAAAACTCATACACTTAGAGTACTCTGACAGTTAGAGATCTAGACAAGGAGGAAGATTTACCACGAATCTGAATCTGAAGGAAACATCATTAAGGAAAACTGGGACAAGTGGTGTCCAGAACCCCAGGAGATGGAAGTATTTTAAAAGAGGGAAGTGATGAACTGTGGCAAATTCTACTGAGAATTTAGGTAAGATGAACACGGATAATTGATCATTGCATTTGCCAAAAGGATTCCATTAATGCCCTTCATTAAGACTGGTGGGAAGAAAAGTCTAATTGGAGTAAATCCTGGAGAGAATGGCAGATGAGCACATAGCAATGACTAAAGTTAGTAATTTTCTCTCTGAAGGGCAGTGAAGAAATGGACTCATGATTGGAAAGTAATGTGAGTTTGGAGAGAATTTTTTTGTTACAGTATAGATTGTTTATTATGTGAATAGGAATGTTTTAGTTCAAGAGGGAACTAAAAAGATGACACTGGAGCAAAAGCATAAACAGAATTTTAAAGATCTTGGGTAGGTGGATAGGGATAAGATGTAGTGAAAACAGATGGAGTTGTCTTTAAGTGGGAGAATAAACGATTCCTTCATAGTTACAGGTCTGAAGGCAAAGTGTAGAAGGGATTTAGAGAAAGAGAGATTGGTGGTGTCAAGTTGAAGGATAAAGTGTTTCTCTGAGTTCTTTTTTTTTTCCGTGTGTGTGTGTGTGTGTGTGTGTGTGTGTGTGTGTGAATTAAGAAGTTAAGTTGTCAGCTGACGGAAGACGTAATCCTAAACTCACTCTCAGTGACATTTACTCCTCTACAAGGTTCTCTTCTTTGAATGCTATGGAACCTGTGATATGAGGAGATGCCACTCTTGTGGGTTCTGTTTTACTATGTATCTAAAAGGAAATCATCCAAAGTGGAACTGAGCTAAAGGCATTTAGCCCTATAAGAGGAGATTTTTCTCCTGTCCAGTTACAAGAGAGGAAATCAGAGGGATGCATTTTGGATGACCTAAGAGAAAATGAACATACACAGTGTGAACCACCTATGGGCACCACATGGTAAGGAACTGCTGGTGGCCTCTAGAGGCTGAGGATGACTGTTATGGTTTGGATGTGAGATGTCCTCCAAAAGCTCATGTGTGAGACAATGCACAAAGGTTCAGAGGAGAAATGATTGTGTTATGAGAGCCTTAACCCAATCAGTGGATTAATCACCTGTTTGGATTGAGTGGTAACTGAAAGCAGGTGGGGTGTGGCTGGAGGTGGTAGAGCATTGGGGGCATGGCTTCAGGGCATATATATGTATCTGGCAAGTGGAGATCTCTCTCTCTTTCTCTCTCTCTCTCTCTCTCTCTCTCTCTCTCTCTCTCTCTCTCTCTGCTTTCTGATCATCATATGAGCTGCTCCCCTCTGCCACACTCTTTTGCCATGATGTTCAGCCTCACCTTGAACCCTGAAGAATGGATTCTGCTATCTATGGATTGAGACCTCTGAAACTGTGAGCCCCCAAATAAATCTCTCCTTCTCTACAATTGTGCTGGTTGGCTCCTTTAGTTACAGCAGTGAAAAAGCTGACTAAAACAGTGACCAACAGACAGCACTGAAATGGGGACCACCATTCTACAAATGAAAGGAAATAAATTATGCCTTAGAGTGAGCTTGGGAGATGCTCCTAGTCTCAGGTGAAAATCCCAGCTCTGGCCAACATTCTGATAGGGTCTGATAAGATCCTGAGCAGAGAATTGAGTTGTGCCACTCTTGAGCTTTTGACTATAAAAAAAGATAACAAATATATGTTGCTTTAAGTCATAGAGTTGTGCAGATTTGTTACTTAGCCACAGAAAAATAATGCAGAAGGTTAGAACTGTGGATACAGAGGAAAATGCAAGCTCAGAGAAAGAACAAAGCACTGACTATGGAACACAGAGTGATTAGTAGACAGACTAGAGGGCCCAATATGGGGTTTGCAATTATAAATTTAAAGTGAGACCTGTCTGAATTGGAAGCTTAGATAAAGACAGAATAATTTAGGAGTCAGATTTAACCCAGGTTTTGGAGCAACCAGTTGAACACCTGTGAGAAGGCGCCAACAGCCGGGTGTGGTGGGCCACATCTGTAATTGCAGTGGTTCGGGAAGCTGAAGCAGGAGGATGGTAGCTTCAAAGCCAGCCTCAGTAAAAGTGAGGCGCTAAGCAACTCAGTGAGACCCTGTCTCTAAGTAAAATACAAAATAGGGCTGAGGATGTGGCTCAGTGGTCGAGTGCCCCTGAGTTCAATCCCTGGTACCAAATAAATAGATAAATAAATAAATAAATAAATAAGGTGGCAACGGAGATAAAGTTATGTGTAAAAGAATGATTAGTTTGTTAGAATGAGCCACCCAAACAGGAAAGCAGAACAAGGGAAGTGAGGATGAGAAAAGGATGACGCACAGTGAAAACTTTCATCTGATGGGTTAAATGTCTGGGGAGGATTTGCGATTTGTTAGAAGTGGATACTCATGAGAATCGGATAAGGTAAGAGCCTGCAGTTGTGAATTAGTTGGTTTTTAGATTTCATTTTCATAAGATCTTTGGTCCAATTTCATATCACTTATCCATTTCCTGAGTTTTGACCAAAGCAAACATTGCTTTTGAGTCTCCCCAGCTCTGAGTGATGTGCCATGATTTATAGGTCCCTTCCCTCAACTTGTGGGGAAATATTTCTCTGAGATTCATCCTCTTCTCAAATAGGCAAGTCTTCTTTCAGAAAAAAAGTTTGATTACTAGCCAGTTTTATTTTAATGGGAATATTGGCAATTCAAATATTATCCACAATTTTAGAATAATGCTTTTGTTATTGTTTTTAAAAACTTTGATATCAGAATTTTGAAGAAGATATTTTTGTTTTCTGAAAGACAGATTATTTTTTGGTTCCCCTGAGAAAGGGGTGAGCAACTGAGGGCCTATGACCAAATCTGTCCCACCACCTGTTTTTGTCAATAAACCTTTATTGGAACACAGTCACACCAATCCATTTACACAGTATCCAAAGAACTTTTGCACTAAAAGTCAGAGCTGAGTAGGTGCAATGAACATTGTACAGCACACAAAGCCTGAGTACTTTATAAATTGGTCTTCTTTCAGAAAACATTGGTAACCCCTGCCCTAATATATCTCCCTGCTCACACAAGTTGGGTTTATTTATTCTACCTTCTCAGTCTCTGTGTTATAAATTCTTAGAAGGAGAGGAATAGAAAGTTGGGAATACAAAAAATAAAAGGAAGAGGTCCTGTAGAAATTCTAAATGATTGCCTAGAGCTTTGGATAAGGTGAAAGAAACCAAAGCAAAGTCAGTGTGGACATCTGAACAGTGATCATCTTCTCTTTGTGCTGTGTTTTGAGAAGAGAAGAAATCAGGACTTGTGGAAGAAAAGGTTATGCAGTCATAACACTGGGTAATTCCTGGCATGTGTTTATGAGCTAAGATACTGCTAAGATTTCTTAACCCTTTGTCAGAGAAATAGAACTTTGTTTTTTATTATTGTTGTTGTTTTAGAAATTAATTTCTTTTTGACAATTCAATGAGTGGTAGCATACAATTTTACCTTGTAGATCTATTTTTCCCCTACATCTGTTGAACTATGGTTTCTGTACTGAGTGGTAAGAGGAGCTAATATTGTGTTTCCTATGATAAAAATATAAGTGCTAGAGAGATAATCTCTTTAAACTGGTCTGAGTCCAGCCAAAACTGTGTGTCTTTTAGTTTTAGTTTCATCTCCATTGGTTTTCACTTATTTGGATCATTGTTTTATATAGTTTATGAATTTCTAATTTTAATCCTTTTTAATTCAATGTTGTTGTATAGAATACCACCCTGAATGTGCCCGATCTTGTCTGATTTTATCTTTATGATTTCCTTTCCTCAACTTTTAGCTTATTATGCTATCTCTTTGAACTCATTGTAAGTACCCTGTAGAGTTGACATAGCAGATGGTTAATTTTCATGAATGCTTTGTACTTGAAAAGAATGCCTCTATTGATTATAACAATTTTGATTATTCATATTTATAATGCATTAATTGTTACTATATATTAACATACACAATAATGGTGGCTTTAAATTTAATCATTATATTTTTATTATCTTAATGCTGCTCTTTACATTTTAAATATGTATATTCATGTCTAAAGTTATTCATTCTCACTCTATTCTCCTCCCAAATAATACAAAACCCTGAAATAGTTTCACTTCCACATTCCCCCTTTCTATCTTCCATATTTTTGGCTAATATTTTAATTTCATATTTTCTTCTGAACTTCAAAAAATTAACTCTTGCTAGTTTTGTTAGTTAACTTTTCTTTTTATCAAGGTGGAAGGTCTTTATAGACTCTTATTCTGGTACAAGTAAAATTGGGAATTTTCTTTGTTCTCTCTTTTTAATTCACCCTCAGATCAATCCCTCTTGATTTAATTTTTTATATTTTCTGGAATATGTTTCCTTTTCATCACCCTCACTTCTCCCTTATCTTCCTTTCAAGAAGTGGGCCACCGTTATCTTCATCTGGACAATGGGTGGGACTCTTCACTGGTCTTCCTGCCTCCAGTCTGCTCATTTCTCACCGTGGTTCACACACAGCAGCCAAAGGGGTCTTTCCTTACACAAATGTGATCTTTTGGTTAAAATCTTCATGATTCCCCTTGCTTTTAGAAAAATTGCAATTATTCAACATGGCTTAGCAAGCTGTTATCTCCACACCTGTAACCTTGTTTCTACCTATTCCTTCCCAAGAGTGTTTCTAGTCATTCTGATCAGCTTTCAGCTTCCTGAATGCAGCAGCTTCTTTCATCTCTGGTGCTGTACTCTATTGAAACACTCTTGTTCATCTTTGCTTGGTTAATTTTTATTCATCCTTCAGACCTCAGCTTTGAAGTCATGCCCATTGGATACCTAGATACCTAGATACAGTGTTCATAGTTGTTTGGTATTACACTATTTCTTAGTAGCCTCTGACTGACTTCACTATAATTGCTTTTTAAAATTTTTGTTCCTTCTTGGTAAGCACTAAGATCTGTCATGGTACAAATCAAATCTGGAGTGCTTGGCATACAAAACCACTTAATAAATATTTGATTAATAAAGGTTGAATGGATTTTTCAAAGCATAAATTGTTACATGTGGGTGCTATTTTGGTAATATGCTTACATTACAAAACCTTACCTTGGCACATACAGGGGAAGCTAAAGAGGAATTTGGTCTGCAGTGGATTTATGTTGTATCCTACCAAAGGGAAATACGGAAATGACACAAAGAATGTGACCAGATGACCCTGCAACCTAGATAGTGACACTAAATAGAGTTTAGCATATTCTCTATAATAATACAATTGCTAAGAGAATAAGGACAATTATAGCAAAATATATGTAAAATTGTAGGCAACTATTCTCTGAAACTCAGGGAATGCATGATCTTGAAATAAATCATTTAATCTCTTGATGTCTCATTTTAACTATTGAGTATATAATGAATGATTATTATTAACTACTGCATGGGGTATTGTAAGACTTAATTTGCTAATGTTTATAAAGTGCTTCAGATTGTCTGATTAAAAGTATGAAGTATCATCATTATTATACTATAAAAGAGTATGTGAAATTTTACTTTAATTTCATAAATATGAAATTATACCTTTCTACATTTACTTAAAATATTCTGAAATCCATACACATAAATTAATGTGTGTTTCAGTCTAGGTCTCTAGGCACTCATAGTAACTACTCTTATTACTGTCTACAGATATTGTCTGCATTTCTATTGCCAAGAAAGTTCACAAGACTTTAGCCTAAATGGAGTGCAAAGGGCTGAACTCCTTTGTGGTAAACTATTGCCCATATAAGATGAGAGCGCTGTGTTGTGGTTATCTTTCCTTTCCTTTCATTTTAACCTCTACTGTTTTCAACGAATAGTTTCATCATTTCTAAATGTGATTAGTATCCTATAAATATCAATATCCTTCCCACACCCTTAAAAATCCTCTTACTACAAGTTTGGACTCAGAGAGATTCTGTGGGTTCCGCCAGTGTTCCTGTTCCTGATCTTCTGGTCCACATCCATCCTGTGCTCCTCCTGGGCCAGGTTGCTACCCCATGCCTGTTGCAGATCCAGGGAATCCAACAGGACACTCCTGGGTGCTTCCCTAATTATCTAAACTCATTACTTTCACGTTTCTAATATTACTATCTCTTCCTTGAGAATTTGCTTAGAAGTATGCATGGAAGGGGAAATCTGGGTAATAATGGTTGTCTTAAAATGTTATTTCATCTATATGCTTGATTGATAGTTTGAATAAAGAATTCCAGCATGAAATAATCTTCACTAAAAAGTTTCAGAATTTCTTCATTTTTTTCCTATTTCAAATGTTCCCATTTCTATTTCTGCTCCGTCATTTGTTTGAAGATTCAGGTTCTTTTTATTCTCAATGTTGTGAAACATTGCATGTGAGTAATTTTTTTTTCCATTTATTGTGTTTGACATTGAATCTGGCAATTTGTGTCCTTTGGTTCTGTGATTTTTGTTTATTGTTTCTTTGAATTCTTTACATTTTTAATCTAATTTCTGCAATGCCCATTACTGTCTATTAGAACCTCTAGATCTGTTCTCTAATTTTCTTTTTCTCTCTCTGCTTATATTCCATTACTTCATGTTCTATTGTTCATTATGAGAGGTTTACTCAATTATATTTTTCAACTCTAACTTCTTTTTGTAAAACATGTCATGTACTCTATTTTAATTATATAAGAGATGTACAAGGTTTTCTCTGATTATTCCTTTATTCTGTTATTCTGTCTTTATTTCAAAGTTACCAAAAGTTTTTAGGATATGATGTATAACTGTGTGATGTATGTATTATACATATGCACACACATATATGTATGTCTGAATGATACATACTTTAAAAGCTTGTTAGTGGTCTTTAAATGTTGTCACAATAATCGAAATATTAAAAATCATTGAGTGCTACAAAGAGCTTTTATTTATGAGGGTTATGTATTGATATTTAATATATCTTAGCAATTAAAGCTAGGTCACATAGTCATGTGCTACATAATGACATTTTGGTCAATGTTGGACCACACAGATGATAGTGGACCTATAAGGTTATATTACCCAGTGACATCATAGCCATCTTGTTTTGTATAAGTACACTCTGTATGGTTTACACAACAAAGGAGCATAGCAAAGCATGTTTTAGAACATGTCTCTGTTATTAAGTGAAACATGACTATATTTAAAATGTCTCCTTAAAAATAACAGTAAACCCATTACATTCTAGAATAATTATTATTTAAATATTTAATTATATTTCCTAAAAGAAAGATAACTTCATGAGTAGTGAAGCTATAAATACTGCATAGTATAGTTTATATTTGCAAATCTCTTTAATGTCTTGCTTAACAGAAGACAGATCCATGTACCTGCTTCTGTTTGAATTTATTATATGATATAACATATTGTGTTGCTTCTGAAAAGCTCTACTATACATGCATGAGAGTCTGAGAGCAAAAAGGAAAAGAACATCTTAGTAGTATTATGAAAATAGTTTTGACCTTGCAGATTCCTGCAAAGGCCTCAGGGACTCTAGGATCTCTGGACCACACAGCTTAGGAACTGCTGTTGTGAATACACACACACACACACATACACACACACAATACCCTTTTAGGGTTTTTATGCTTTCTTTGTCTTTTTTAAATTTTTTCTAGGTTTTCTTTTTTCAATTTTTTTTTTTTAGTCTTTTTCCTTCCCCTCAAATATCTGGTAACAGTTGCCTGGCAGTTGACATTTAAAAATAAAATACTGATTGGGCACTGTGTTTGGAGAAGGAATTTTCAATGAGTGAGTTTATCCTAAGGCCATGGTTCTCAACCCCATCAAGTATATGCACATTTTTAAAGTAAATATTTTATAATGCTACCTTTATTATACTGAAAGGAAAATCATAATATAACTTAACCTATGAACACATATAATTTTGTTAATAACAGTGTCATGCCAGAATTGCAATGGAAAAAGCAAATAAGCAGAAAGTGATGCATAATAAAAATATGTATTTCAATGTGTAAATCATCAAGCATGTTTACTTTACTGTGACTATAAGGAAATAGTTAGATGCTTGCACATATATGAAACTCTATGAAGGTGGGAGCTATAACTTCAGCTTAATACGGTGTGTTGGTGAGCATATTAACATCTGAAATACCATAAGTAGCGCTGAGTTTTGTTAAATTAAATTTTTATCATTTATGTTTAAAGTGTATGATGTAACACTATGAGATACTTATATATATAAAGATTATTGTAATGAAACAAATTAACATATCCATCACCTCACAGATACCTATTTTTTAACCCTGTGCCAAGAGTACCTATAATCTACTCTTTTAGCAAAGATCCTGAATATATTACACTATTAGTAAGTACAATTTCCATATTGTTATTGTACATTAGATCTTTAAACTTACTCATTCTACATGTCTTTGTTTTGTGTCCTTTGACATACATCTTCCCTTTTTGTCCTCCTCACTCCAACCCTAGTGGTCATTACCAGTGTTTTATTTTCTATAGCTATTTGACTATTTTTTTAAAAAAGATTCCACACATAACTGAAACCATGCAATGTTTTCTTCTCTATCTCTGGCTTATTTCACTTAGCATAATATACTCCAGATCTATCCATTTGTTGTGACAAATGGCATGCTCTCCTAAAAGACTGAATAACGGTCCATTGTGTGTATGTCTGCACATGCACATATATATTTTCACAACTTCTTTATCATTCCTCCATCTGTGGGCACCTGGGTTGTTCCCATGTCTTGGTTACAGTGGATAATGCTACAGGGAAGGTAGAAATGCAGATATCCTGGCAAGGTTGTGCTTTCATTTCCTGTGGGTGTATGCTCAGAAGAGAGGCTGCAGCATTGGTCTTACAATGTGACTTTATAAAATGGTGAAAAACTGTTGGCTAAACTCCACATCAAATGATATATCATCTCCCTTCAATTTACAATTGTATCCCTTAAAACATTAGTCTATGTTAAGGCCATATCAAAGGCCTTTTTTACATGTCAAAGTTTATATGTTTATATGTCATATGCAGTTAGGTACTAGACTTACATAACTTGCTTTCCCCCCTTTTTTCTCTTTTATTTTCTCACAATTTTCTGCCCATGTGAGGAGTGAAATCACTACAATTAGTTTCTACCTCAGTAGCTTTCTTCTCTTCTTTAGGTACAGGATTTGCAATCGTCTGTCTCTATAACACCCTATTTCTGGCTACCTGGTGGCCTGTGGAATCAGTATGGAGGTAATTATATTTAACACTTTGTATGGCTTTAATAAAAAAAAGAATAAAATACTTCTACACATTTAGTATATACCATATTGACTAAAAAACAATCTATTACAATTTAGGAAGATAAAAATATTGAGGCACAAAAATCTTTGCTGATCTGAACACCAGAAGCATTGTCAGATAGTATAAATAATCTTCTGGTTAGTAGATGATTTTTGGCAGGACAGATTGTATCTCTTCACTACTTACTTAATGTAGAAAAAAAAACCCAAATCTGAAATTACACACATATCTCATACTTGTATATCTTTATATGAAATCAAGAAAATGAAATTCCTTTATAAGGTCACTTCATTATAGCAATAATGTACATTGCTATTTCATAGTATATATTTTTTATTTATAGAATGCCAATACAATCTAGAATAACACTTCAAATGTTAGTATGTGATTTGGCCTATGTTATATGTCAAAGAAATGAAAGATATAATGCTTCTTAGCAAAGTGACAATTATTATGAACAAATAAAATAGAAGTTATGAACTGAATGGATATTATTGAATTCAGTGAATTTTTATTTTTCATATTCATATTTTACTTTTATAATTCATATTCCTATAATGTGCTTCTTTTTTTTTTTTTTTTTTTTTGTGGTACCAGGGATTGAACTCAGGGGCACTCGACCACTGGGCCACATCCCCAGCCCTTTTTTTTGTATTTTATTAGAGACAGGGTCTCACTGAGTTGCTAAGTGCCTCACCACTGCTGAGGCTGGCTTTGAACTTGCGATCCTCCTGCCTCAGCCTCCCAAAGTGCTGGGATTACAGGCGTGCGCCACCGCGCCCGGCTTATAATGTGCTTCTTAATGTTCTGTTTTAATTATTATAGCTATAGCTACATAATGCCACCTTTCTGCATTCTGTCTGAGATTTTAGGAATAACATATCTGGAAATGAAAATTATGAGATTTAAAGTAACATCTAATCAGTTTTTCTTATAATAGTTCAACTAAAAAAATTCTCTCTTGTTACAGTGTGAAAGTCACTGCTGGGCATCAAAATATTTTATCAGTAGTTATTTCATCCATAAGAAGCCTCTCCAGGAAAAGAGTAACCACCTCAATTATCCCAACATAAGAAATGTAATATAGTGAATTGATCATAGCATTGGGAGAAGATCTGAGAAGCCAGTCAAGAAAACCTACAAAGGAAGCCCCTATTTGAGTGTGAAAGGAGCTGTGGGGTTGCTGCCGAGATGCCAGGTTCACTTGCAAGTACCTTGGAAGTGAGTGTATCTAGCAGGAGTAGAGGAGATGTAATTGCTGCCAGAGATGACACTTCGGGTAGAGAGGAAGGAGAGAACTCTGACTATCCTTTCCACTCAGTGTTAGAGTACCAAGGATGTCCACTGGCCAATTTTAACTGAACTCAGCTTAATGTGGAATGCTGGGAAATGACACGTATAGCTGTCTGTCTTTGATGATACAGAGCCCAGGAAGGAGAGAGTGAGAACCATCTTACTGGCAACAGTCCAGAATCTGCACTAGCTGCCCCTTCTGCAACTTAGCATTGACTCTCACCTTTCCACCTGTGTTCACATCTCATAGAATTCAAGCATCAGCATCAATCAGTCAACTAAAAAGTGAGTCAACTACCTTGTAAATAAAAACATGTCATTGTCTTTTTAAACACACTCTTCCACCCTTTGACCCTAGAATCTCATTCTTGATGAACAGCACAAATCCCATGGTAGCTCATGATTAATCTTGAAAAGGGTCCACAGAGGCCAGAATCTGCTTTTAAAAGAAGAACATTTATAAAGGAGACTATGCCTGTATACCAGAATCTCAGAATGTACATTGTGATTTGGCTTTGAGGTTTTCCAGAGACTTTAAATAGCTGATTTATTTATTACCAACACTTTGAGCATATTTGGTATCTGCTAGATCAAAAGCTTTAAAGTGGCAGAGTAGGCTATATCATAGTTTGGACCTGTTGGAGAGTCTTCTGCTCTGGGTTAAAAGTAGAAAAAGTAGAAAACTTCTAACTTATACAGTAAATGGGTTGGGTAAACACCAAAATGTGGCATATGTTTTCCAGAACCAAATCCAGTGTGGCTTGGATGTAAGTTAAAGAACAAGTGGTGGGTATAGCTACGAATTAGGAGAAAAAAGAAGCTAAGAGAATACATGAGGCCAAAGAGTAGATGTGGCTAGCCTGGGTGAGAACTAAAAGGTCCCAAGAGCTGGTTCACTCTGCATTGTTAATCTAATCAAGTCCAAACTTCTACTACTACTTCTCTTTCTCCTCCTCTTCCTCCTTCCCTTCTCCTTCTCCTTTTTAGTACCAAGGATTAGACCCAGGGGCATTTAACCACCCAGCCACTTCCCCAGCTCTTTTAATTTATTTTTTATTTTTTATTTTGAGACAGAGACTTGTTGAGTTGCTTAGGGCCTCAATAACTTCCTAAGGCTGGCCTAGAACTTGCAATCCTCCTGCCTCAGGCTCCAGAACTAGTGGGATTATAGGCATGAGCCACCACCCAAACTTCTTACTGTCACTTATCATGCCTTCTGCCAACTTGTTTATTTCAGTTTTCTACCTTCATCTCTCAGTATTTTTCTTTCAAACTTCGTTCTTCAGCCATACTGAACCACTTGAAAATTTCTTACATATGTCATTCATTCTCTCTTTCATGCTGGGCTGACTTTGGACCATAATCTACCCCTTTTTTCCCTCCCATTTTTTAACTGCCCTTTTTGACTGTCCAACACATCCATCCACTTAAACCAGAGTGCTGGCCAACGGATCTCATGGCCTATGAAAATTCTGATAGATTGGCCAAGTGCTTCTGGACAGCTAAAGTTAAGGAGTTTACAGATAAGTCTAGGCGTGATTGAATTAGCAACATCCATCAGATTGGAAGAAGGGTGGTAGGTATAATGTGCGTTTTCCATCCGTTCTCACCTGGACATTATACCTTGTCATAACCTTCCTTGATGCTATGCTGAATGGACATGTGCTTTTTCTATATGCTTTTGCACTTCCTTTTCATAGTTCTATCACTCCACTTGAGTTGAATTATATTTTCCTGTTTTTTTTTTTGTTGTTGTTTTGTTTTTTGCCTATTTTCTTATCAATGTTTTACTTAATAAAGAGACAATATCTGTCACAGTGCCTGACAGTGCTCTGCACATAGGAGGCAGTCTATGAATGCTTATTAACTTAAAAATGTTACTGAATTTGAAATAATGAAATTTGGTTATTGGGTGAGCCATATCTATATCTATATCTATATACATCTATATCTATATCTATCTATCTATCTATCTATCTATCTATATATATATATATATATATACATATCATCCACATCCAGGTAATATGAAAGTACAACTTATAGAAATCTGGTGTAAATTTAACATATACAGAATGCAAGTGAAACTAAACAAAAGAGAGAGAGAGAGAGAGAGAGAGAGAGAGAGAGTCTATTGGATCTTTTTATGCCATTAAATGCATTTGCTTAGTGTCTTACAGGAACAAGCATAAGTAGCTCAGATGCATTTTGAGTACCATTTTCTATCTGTGGTAAGACCCTAAGACCCTAGAAGGCCAATTCTGATGAAGATGATGTAGGCGACTGTACTGTGAAAGCTAAACAAAACATCATCCTTCTATTCAGTTAACTCCTTCTCTCTTACTCTGCATACCCATACCATTGCCATAAATTCAAGTATTTTAAGCAGATAACTAACAAGGATTTAGGAACATGACTATTTTAGTCAACTTTTTCACTGTCATAACCAAAAGACCTAAAAAGAACAGTTAGAGGAGAAAAAGTTTATTTTGGGCATCATGGTTTCAGAGATCTCAGTCCTAGACAGCAGGCTCCATTGCTCCAGGATGGATGTGAGGCAGAATATCATAGAGGAATAGCATGGAGAAGGAAAGCAAGTCAGGATATGGTCACTGAGGAGGAGAGAGAGAGAGAGAGAGAGAGAGAGAGAGAGAGAGAGGGAGAGAGAGAGGAAGAGAAAGAGAGACAAATGAGAGAGAGAGAGTATGTTCTACTCTTCCGGGGGACAAAATATATAGCCTGAAGGCATGTCCCCAATGACCTACCTCCTCTAGCCACACCCTACTTGTCTATAATTAAGACCCAGTTAATCTTATCTGGGAATTAATGCACTGATTGGGTTAAAGCTCTCATAACGCAATAATTTCACCTCTAAACTTCCCTGCATTGTCTCACACATGAGTTTTTTGGGGACACCTCATATCTAAACCACAAAAATGATGCTGTTTCATTTTGTTTCCTTTTTGATAAGCTGAAAAAAAGCCACACAGGTTTTATTAACTTATTTGATTTATTATTATGAATAATTAATTTAACCAAACTGAAAATAAAATTCACAATGAGGACACATTGAACATTACTAGCTTAAAAAATATTAGCTGAATGACTTAATTGCTACCTCTGTGGTTGTTTTTCTTTCGTTTTACATTTTAAACCTCTCAAATCAGTCTTATGTTTATTTGTTTTTTTTTTTTTTTCTGTACACCCAAAAAGTGTTGATTTAAATGTCTCTGTTTTCATTCATTTTTTAATTCAAAGGTAATTTTTGAATGCTTTTCACAATGCAAGCACTGTTCGAAGTGTTGGAATAAAGAAATAAACAAAAGAAAGTCTCTACTTTCATGGAGTTATATACAGTCTCGGGGCAAGAAATAGAAAATAAAGAAATAGTCTATAATATTGCAAGTGCTAAAATGATATGAAAATGCTTTGTCTAGAGGGATCACAAAAGACCTCTCGGGGGAGGTGATCTGAACATAGAGCCAACAGATATGAAAAAGCTAGGGAGTGAACCGTGAAGATAAATCAGCCAAATATATTAGGTTTTAAGCCCTTTAGTATTTTAAACTTGAGTGATTTGACTAACTTGATCCCACTGTAGTAGACCAAAACTGTTAGCATCATTATTACATGGAATCTTGCTTTTTAAGATATGCCAGGAAAACTGAGAGTTTTCACAGTCATTCGTGTTTCTCACTATGATGTTGATTACAAAGAAAGTCAGTTTATCTCATATCACCTCTTAATTATATATTACATATTTAGTACATAGTATTCAATTTAAAACATGTTTTTTTGAATTCTTGCACGTATGGAAGTATGAAAGGTTACTTAAAAAACAGGTTAAGACAAAATCCTTGATGTCAAGAAAGTTACAAAATGGGCAGAAAGGCTGACACATGAATACAAGTAATTGAAAAAAGTTTATAACTAGATAGAGAATGCTGTGCAGGCTAAAACGAGGAAATAGGCACATCAAATAATAATCACAATAACTGTACTAATAATAATACTGCTAATAATAACCACTATCAGTTATTCTATTATGTGCCAGGCAAGCTCGTAAATGCTATTCCCATGTCAAGTCTGTAAAATGTCTCATAATGCTATGTAATGTATACATACAAAAAAACCTTTTCTTTTGTTACGAACTATAATTTCCTTTTGGAAATAAAATGCCCTAAGTAACCCATAGACACAGATTACCAAAGTTATGTGTTCATAGCTGGAAAAGGCATTGGCACTTACAAATGTACAAAAAGTACCCTTGACCTGTTGAAGCAGGGTTGTGGAAGGAATTAGACACTGGTATTTTCCTATTACAATCTACATTCTAGAGAATCTGTGACTTTGCCCACTTTCAAGTTTCAGAGTTAGAATAAAAATTAATTTTTTTTTTGCTGTGATAGGTATTATAAAAGGGGGAAAACATGAACAAAATTTCAGAGAGAAGGAGAAAATTAGTAAGTGATGAGAAAGCACCAGGAGTGCTTATGGATCATAAAATGATGCTTGTTAGTTTGCAGGAAGCAAGGGAGTAATATACGGCATCAAGCCTTGCAAAATGGCTTATTTTGTGTGTGAGGGGAACCTCTGGAAGATTTTGAGGTAGAATACCGACAAATTAAGAACTTGGTTTTTGTGAAAATTTATTGGAAGTAGGCCAAATTAGTGAAAGAACATATTGGAGGTGAAATGATCATTCACAAATGCTATCCTGAAGGGGAGCCTTATTCATTTTTAACATGAAGTTAAGGAATTTTATTTTGGCTTTAAGGATAAGTAGATTAAGAATGGTTGACATCTCTTAAATATAAAAACATGATTCCCTGTGTTAATGGTCTAGTTTGCGACTTTACCCAAACTATATTGACATGATTTTTTTATTTTTATTTTTTTGGTCCAATCTCGGATGGTTCCATTAATTTAACCATTGGTGAAATCATCCTAATATTTCCTTGTCCAATCCTCCATCTAGATGTTTATGATCAAGCCCATAGAAATTAAATCCTTTTTCTCTTTAAAAATACTGCTCAATTATTGCCTTTCCCAGTGTCCTCTTTTATTCCTTTTAAAGGCTGAGTGAATCTTACTTGATGTCTTTCTATATTTATGTATATTTTGCTTAAATATTTCCATTCTTAGGTTAGTTAGAGCTGCATAATTCTTAACTCTGCTTATGTTTGTCATCTTGCAATTTCAACACCAAAACAAATCCAATGTCATCAGAAAATGTGCAGAAATTAGTATTGGATAAAATTCCTCAAGTTTGACCAATTTCTGAGGTCACAAATGAATCCATCTAATTTTTGATCAACCAACATTTATTGAGAGCCTATTATATTCTCAGACTGGAGTACAAAAGTAAATAAAATGCCTAAGGCAGAGTGTCCTTGTGTAGGGGAGGTTGACAACTACATAAATTATTGTAAGATGCTGAGGAAATATAGTCATGGGAATGCCAAACTTTCCCAGAGATGCCAGCAAAAACATCACAGAGGCTATGTTGTGATCTTAAAGTATGAGGGTAAATTCTTGAAGCAGAAATATAGCATAGGATTCATGCAGAAGAAACAGGATGTGTAAACATGTAAAGGTCCTGGGACAACAAAAGTCAGAGAATTTTGAAAATGGCAAAAAGTTCAGTGTGACTACTACATGGAAACCCAGAAAAGATTGTTCTGAAGAGAAAGAAAGGAGAAGATAGGGCTACATCAAGGAGGAACAAGGTCTTGGATTTAAACCTAATTAATACAGAATTAAGAGACATTTGATTGGTGGAGTAATATGATCATAGTTTTAAAAAGGGAGATAACGTTGGAATCCATTTGGAAATTTAAGTCTAAGAGATTAGTTTATGTATATTAACTAGAAAGTTATTGGAACAGCTGAGACAACAGATCCTGAGGATCTTAAGGGAGATGGTTAAACTGGGGAAGTGGTGAGAAAAATATATAGACCGGATCTCATTGCTACTCAGATGCACTGGGAACAAGAAAGTAAATTTCTAGGCTGCACCTGACATTTTAGGCTGAAGGGGACCATTTTGATGTTAGTGGTTTTCGCCTATTTAAAGAGGCAAGCAATGAGTTATATGAGTAGCAAAGGTGAACTTTCTTTAGGAAACATGTTTGAAATGTTTGCATGAAGGAGATACATAGACATAGTCAGAAATACTTCTCGACATTGGGACTAGAAGATGACAGCTTTAAGTGTCGTGGTGGAAACAAGAAACTTGGTTGAAAGCACTAATGGAAAGCAGTATTTATGAATCATTAGTTTATATTATTTTCTGTTTCACAATTAGTCCCAAACCTATGATTAAAATCCTTCCCAGATGCATTGGTGAATTTGAAAAATATTAACAATTAGTTATAACTCTAGTATTTACTGCAGTATTTTTAAAAATTCTAATAAATTAGTTAATTGGGTTTTCTTCATTTTATAGACATGCTTCTCCCTCAAAGATTTCTAAGCATCAAACATGACTTTTCCTTACAGAACCATTATAGTCACTTCTCTGTTTTTTTAATGAGATGGGATCTCATTATGTTGGACTTGAAGTCCTGGATTTAAATGATCCTCCTGCCTCAGCCTCTCAAGTAGCCGGGATTACACATGTACAAAACCATGCCTGGCTTACAGCCTCCTCTCTGAATAAAATTGCCTACTCATATATTTAGTTATAATGACCTTGGTTCCCTGAATTTGCACTTTTAACAAATTTCCTAATATCAAAATTAAATCTCCAGTTTATAATTTGCAGTGTTCTCTGAAATTTCTTTTTACTCATAGCCTACAGAGAAGGTATGTCTTTCAAAGTGGACTTTTTCTTTTTTGTTATTATCTTTGTACTTTACACTGAACTACTCCCATAGTATACTCTGATTCCCTCAGAACCATGACACACACCATAGTATGCTTGAATTAGATGTTCTGACCCTGACCTTGAACAAAGTTTAACAGGTTCATGTGGTTGTTATAAATGTCACTTTACCTCATTAGTGTCTTCTCCAAAGAAGTGAATCTGCACATGTCAGTAGCATCAATGAAGTACCGGTTAAGTACCACAGACTTGGGTCATATTCTGATCCCACCCCTTACCACTTATGTGATCTAAGAAATTCACTTAATTCAGTTTCTCTGAGCATGGATTTACTTGAAAATGTGGATATTATGCATCATATAAGATGACATTTTATTTATAAGTTAGTTTATTCATTCAGAAATAAATTTATTTCAAAGCTTATTTTTATTGTTTTATTGATTTCTAGTTTAATTCAACTGTGTAAGAAAATCCTGTCATTTGAAATAACATGAATGAGCCTGCAAGACATTAAGCTAATTGAAATAATCAGATGCAGAAAAGGAAACACTGTATGATGTTGTATAAATGTCGAGTTGGTAAAAGGTGTGTTCAATTCTTCTACATATTTTACTGTCTTAGTTTGGTGACTCCGATATCAATAATGGGAGTTTAAAACTCCCTCTATAATTGTGGATTTGATTATTCTAACCTTTACTCTGATGCTGTTTAGCATATTTTTTGATGTTTCATTGTTAGGATCACCCATCTAGAATTGTTAACTTTTTAATAAATTGATCCTATTTTGATTATGACATGACCCCTTTTTTCTTTGGTAGTACTAATATTTTGAAAACTATTTTATCTAATATTATTATAGACAATCCAATTGGCTCCTAATTACTATTTGTATGGTATATTGATATCCATCCTTTAAAAATAGTGACTATATATAAAGTTGATTTCTCCTAAGCAGCAAAAACTTGTTTATTAAATTATTTTAATATCTCATTCTACAACCTGTACTTTTTAACTGGGGTATTCAGTCATTTTATATTTAATATAATAGTGAGATGACTGGATTTAAGTGTATCCTGTTGGTATTTGTTGTCTGTTCTATATGTTCTTTTTTCCCTCTCTTCTTTTTTGATATGATTATTTCTTAATATTTCATTATTCCCCTCTATTGATTTTATATCTCTGTCTTGTTTTTTAATTGTTAGACTGAAGATTACATCATGTATCCTTATCACAGTCTACTTTGAATTGATATTTTTATACTTTATGTTTACAGTAAGAACCTTAAAACAGGATAATTCCAGTTACTCTCTCCTGAACTTTATACTCTAATTGTCATATATTTTACTTATGCATATGTTTGTTTAGAGTTTTTATTAAAAATTGGTGTTACATTTGGCCAAAGTCATTTTATGGGTCTTTTCAGATTCTTTTATGGATTTTATATTTTATTTTATTTGTGTGATTCACTATGTTAATTTATTTTAGATAGTGAACCAAATTTACATTACTGGGATAAATTCCAGTGAATCAAGGTGTATTATAATTTTACATATTGTTGGATTTGATTTGTTACCATTGTGTTATATACTTCTACATGTGTGATTGTGAGAGATTGGCTCTTTCCTTTTCTTTTGATGTCTTTGTCCTGCTTTGATATCAAAGTAACACTTGATCCCAAAGTGTTTCTTTAAATGTTCTCTTCTCTGTTTTCTGGAGATGTTTGCATGTGAATGGTAGAATTTCTTCCTTGAATGTTTTATGGAAATCACAAGTCAGTCATCTGGGGAACTAGACTCTTCTTTATGGAAATGTACTTAATTACTAATTCATTTCCTGTTCTTTATATAGATCTACTAAGATTTGGTATTTTTTCAGTCAGTTTTCATAATTAATGTCTTTGTAGGAATGTATTTCTTTCATCCGTGTTGTTAAATTTGTTGTCATAAAGTTGTTCATAATACTACCTTAATTTCTTTTTTAATTTCTGTTGGATCTGTGGTGAGATATTTTCATTCATGATATGGACTATATATGTTTTCTCTTTTTCATCTTCATGAATCTAGTTAAAATATTACTGATTTTGTTGATCACTTAAAAGGTAAAACTTTAGGTTCCATTGTTTATCTATGGTTTTTGTGTTTACTGTTTTATTAATTATTGTTCTGTCATTCCTTTTGCCTTCTGGTTACTTGCTTTTTCCCCTAGTTTCTTAAGTTGTATGGTTAGGTCATTAATTTGAACCTTCTTTTCTAACATTTGAAGTCAAAAGTTTCCCTGTGAACATTGTTTCAGCTTCTTTCTATATTTTTCTGATTTGCTTTGTTTTCATTTTTAACCAACTCAAGATAATTTCTAATTTCCCTGGTGATTTCCTATTGAAATCATGGGTGTCAGAGCTATTTTGTTTAACATTTGTGATATTTAAGTTTTTTTTTTTTTTTTTTTTTTTTTTTTTTTTTTTTTTGTGGTACCGGAGATTGAACTCAGGGGCACTTGACCACTGGGCCACATCCCCAGCCCTTTTTTGTATTTTTTTTTTTATTAGAGACAGGGTCTCATTGAGTTGCTAAGTGCCTGGCCATTGCTGAGGCTGGCTTTGAACTCGCGATCCTCCTGCCTCAGCCTCCCAAAGTGCTGGGATTACAGGCGTGCGCCACCGCGCCCGGCGATATTTAAGTTTTTAATACCTGCATATCCACATACCTTTCATCTTAGACTGGATTTTCTGATATGTGTTAGATGTTTTATTTGGGAGATGAAACAAAGGGCAGCAAGGGTAAGAAAAAAGAATGACATGTAGAAACAGGAGAGAATTGTCATCACCTCTTGAGAAGCCACAAAAAGTGAATTGGTTGGAAAAAATACCTTCTTGAAATTGAAAATTTTAAATTAGGTTGCAAAAAAGTGAGTAGACCACTTGTAAAGGAATTTATTTCCAAAGTTTCCCCCATCTCCTTTCATATTGACAGATTTTCCCCCATAGGACAGCTCCCCAATATCTCAAGATTTTATCATGTTCCTCCTTCAACAATGGCTTGGAATACCAGATCCCAAGCTTGGATATGTAAGTATTGGTGGGAAAAATTCTAGTATCTCTGGACATTCATGGGTGGATCTAGCTGTGTAATAAAGGCTGTAGGGAAATCTATGCTCCTCATACAATGGAACTCTTGTTTCAAGTAACAGAACTATTGGGGTCTGAGCAAGAGCCCATAGGGCTGGTGGCTGCAGCTGGTGGCTGAGAGTACATGAGCTAGGCAGCACTGAGGAAAAAGAGCTGGTGAGTGAAACCTTACCACATCTACATACACACCTTCTGATGCATAATTATAAGCTTTGAAATTTATTGGGAAAGATACACATGAAAAGTTTAATCTCTGAGGAAAATATAGAATGAACAGAAGAGGAGACGTTTACTGCTTTATATAACTTTCAGTAATGATATAGGTAGTCTTTGTAGTTTGGAGGTATTTTTGAAAACTTTAAAAAAGATTATTAAAGCAAGTAAACTATATCCATGAAATGAAAGTCTTTGTAGCTATTTAAATGCATGTTCAAAAAGATTGCTTAATTATAGAAAAAAGCATCATACCATGGTATAAGTGAAATAGAACAGTATCTAAAGAATAGGTTTGAGAATTGTTATGGTTTGGATATAACTAAGTTATAAAACCTCAGTGTGAGACAATGTAAGAAAGTCTAGAGGTGAGAGAACCTTATCAGTGCATTCATCCACTTGAATGGATTAAGAGCTAATAACTGTGGGCAGATGGGGTAAGATTGAAGGAGGTGAATCATTTTGGGGGTGTGCCTTTGGGGTTTATATTTTACACCCGGTGAGCAGAGCTCTTTGTCTGTTTCCTGATAGCCAAGTTGTGAACTGTTTTTCTCTACCACACCCTTCCTGCTTGATATTCTACCTTATCTCCAGCCCAGAGCAATGGAATTGGCCGTCGATGGACTGAGATCTCTGGAATTATGACACAACATAATTTTTTCTCCTCTAAAGTTGTTCTTGTCAGGTCTTTGGGTCACAGTGGCAAAAACACCAACTAAAACAACAATGTAATGGTTATTTAAGGTTTTAAAATATAAATTGTCATAAATATCTTCTGTTAAGTGTTCATTCATATAAATGAAGTGATTAGAAGATGCAGAGAATAAAATAATAAAGGATTAAGAGAAAATACCAAGTGTACATGTGACTGAATGTACAGCTATCATAAACAAGATAAACAGATTTTGAAGACATAATTCTATAGGAAAAAAGACATGAAAAAGCACTAGTTTTAGGTACTGGCAGATACAATTTTTTTGGATCCTGCCATTGTCACCTTGAAATTAATCCTATTTGAGTTCCCATTTTCTTACCTGTTATAAAGAAAAACAATATCTCATAGGATCCCTGTTACGGTGAATAATAAAGATATATTTAAAAGGCTTTAATTAAATGGAAGGGTTAAGGATATAATTGTAAAAAGAGTTTGAACAACTTTGTTTGATGGTGGAAAACTAAGGAAATTTGTATACACTAATCTTGTCTACTCTCATTTTATTGTTTTGGTAATTGGTTAGTTACTCGTGCTTCCTAGAAACTCAAAGAAGAATCCCAGGATTCAAAGCTAAGCCTCAATATTTACAAAGGTAATGAATCTGTCAGCCATGGGAAGTCAAGTGCTCTTACTGTTTGGTATTGCTAACCTCAAACCTAACCTAAAGGGACACCTTTCTTGGGGGATAACAGTTCATTTGTCTTCATGCTAACTCTATCAAGGAATTTTCCTGTGCAGAAAACAGCTAGTTTCACTAAGCTCTGTGTGTGCAGTGTTTTTTATGTAGTGTACTGACAGCCAGTAACCAAACCTAATCCGTCAAACTCATTTCACCTAAGACCTCAAGTATAACTCCAATTCTGATCCTTAAGGTGAAGGCGTCACTGAAGTACTTAGTTCCTGACCTTTTGTTTTTGAACACATAGTATTTTGGGGTTTGGAATAGGAGAAGTCTGTTTTTCTTTTTGTTGAGAAATATAGCCATTATTTTGGGGTATTAGATTTAAAAATATTATCATTTGCCTAAAATCAATCTGTCATCCTTTGATTGAGTTGTTCTTTCTAATTAGTAGGTTTATAACTTATTAAAGTGCATGCTTTGCACCTACTTTTCATTTAATGGTTGAATATTTTGCAAATACTACATTATTCTTGGTAAGATAATATATTCATGTGTTTTAAATTTTTTTAAGTTTTTAAAACTAACTATAAAAATTTGGATATAAAATATTGATCTTAAAAAACAAAACAAAACTGATACTTCTAATTTTCTTTTTTGTAATCGAGCCCAGGATCTCATGCACACTCGGCAAATTACCACTGAACTACATCCTCAGCCCTGTGCCATATAATTTTAAAGCACTTGTTTTATGTGCAACAGATACATTCTAATACTTGCTCAAAAATTTATTTTTTGGTGAGACACTCAGTATTTCCCATGTTGAGAGGACACTGAAACAGGCATTGAAAAACTATTTCTCCCCCCACAAAATGGCTGCCTTTTACCTTCTCATGTATTTGTAAAGTAGTGTGGTGTTGTGGGGGTCCAGGACTATTTACATACCCAGCAGGTATTCAGAACATTTACCCTGCAGCTATGTACAGTGAGACAGAGAAAGAGATGAATGAGGAATCATTTAATCCCAAACATGGGCCCTGTCAGTCAGTTAGCTGAGCTTGTTCCGATGTTCATGACTCCTGCTATACAGCTGATTGCTATTTTATGTGGGGGAGTTAATAACAACTTAGAAAAGAAACTTAAGATTTTTGGTTGATGCGTATCTTTTAAGTATCATATTACAGATTCTTTACCTATTTTAGCTTTACTTTTAACACTCAAAAACAAATGATGGGCCAACTTTGACACTCAAATTAGACTAATATTACTTCAAAGCAAATGAGAACAGCAAACATTCCTGGATTAAAACAACTTTTAGGATTTTCTTTCAAAAAGACATGATCCAACTGGCATAAGTCATGTCATAAATGCCATGTAAAGTTCTTGCATCTTAAAGGGAAACTAGGTATTTTATTTGAGGTGTAAGGAAGAAAGTTTTCTTATTTCTTGATGATGCTTAAATCTCTGAAAAACTGAATTTTATATAAGTGTCAAAGCTTTAGCATAATGATTATAAGAACAGAAATAACTGTTAAGACAATAGTATTTGACCATATTCATAGCTTTTCTAGCAGAATTATATTATGACTGTTACTTCTGTCATCCAAATTCAGTTAGAATTTATTGTAATATCACTGATGTAACTTAGCTAATGTGTTTGCAAAAAGCCAAATTCAACCATGAACATGTAAATTCTTACCACATTCTAGTATTTATATTTGTAAATGTCTCATTTTAAAGATCATAAAAGCACATATAAATTTTCTCCAATATGTGAGTCAATTTGGGAAATAGTCCTGGTTTATTCTAAGTAAGTATCTACTGTCTAATGAAACACATAGATTAAAGCATTAAAGATCTCTGAACACAATTACTTAGTTTTGATGGCCTGAAAAATGGTAACATTTACAATTCAGCTTTAGCAGGGGAGATGGGAAAAGTTCCTACTATGTTAAATTGCTTGGAAAACTTCTCCCAAGTCAGGCTCACTGTAATATTTGTTATCTTATATAATGTTTGATTGCTGTCTCCACAATTATTATTCCCCTACCCCCAAAGATCTTCTTAGAGTGCTGATTTCTCCATCACAAGAGAATAAAAACGTCTACCTCCCCAAATAAAAAATACTCAGTCTTTACTTTCTTGATGGCTTTTCAAAGGAGTTCAGAGATACATAATTCAATCAATTAGTAGGTTTCTCTTCTTCACTATGATAAATATCTGTTTAAATCATCTTAACAGATGATCAGAATATTATTTTGACTGAACAAGCCCATTATTGGGCATCATGTTAAACATAGCCTCAGGGTTCTTTACATAAAAATAAATTTGTGCTTTTAAACTCCTCAGGATACTAGTCTTTTAATAAGCAGATTTCACATTTTTAAATATTTTCCTTTTTCACCCATTTTGCATGGCTACTTATAGTTTCAAGTACCATTTTTGATCAGACTAATTCACAAATTGACTAAATGATCTTTACGCTATTTTGAAGACAGTGGGGGGAAGATCTCATTGGCCCCAAATGTCATTTACTACTAGCTCTGGTTCTCATGCTTCTTGTCCACAAATTACTTTTTGTGAGTCAAAGTCACGTTCCTCTGGGAACTACATTTGATAAAGTTCATACCTGAGAAATTTAGTTTACTTCAATAAACAGTTAATGAGAGCCTTTTCTTTTCTTTCTTCCTTTCTTTCTTTTTCCCCCCTTTGGTAGCAAACTCAGAGCTCTGGGGAAATAAAGAACATCACAGTTCCTGCTCTTAAAAAGCTCACAGCATAATGAAGGAGATAAATCTTTAAGTGGATAATGTAAATATTTGCCCATGAACTAAAGGAACAGAGCAAAAAGCCACTTTCTACAACTTGGGGCTAGATGCAATATTGGTCAAAACTATTGAAGATATGGCTCAGTGTGCTGTCTCTTGAAGGGTGAGCAGAAATGTCCTGTGTCCTGTGTGTGTGTATATGTGTGTATTGGGGTCAGGGAAGTTGAACCTTGGACCAGATGGATGGTAGAGAGATGAAAGACATTCTAGTCAATATTATGTAACTCATATTAATATGCTTTAAAAGGCATGAAATGATATTATATATGGAGAATGAATTAGGGAGTCACTTAGATATAAGAGGAAAGTTGCAGGAAAAGAAATGAGTGAAGTAGATGTGGTCCAGGCACAGTGGGCTTTATAATCCATCTAAGGATGTGATCTGTACTCTGTAGGTAGAGTAACAGTGAGCAGAACAATGACAAGGTTAGATTTGTAGTTCAGAGAAGTCATTTTAACAACACTGTGGAGGAACGGATTTTAAGGGGTACAAGCTTAGAATGTGGCAGATGTCAGGTAGAAGGGCTATGGCAAGAGTCCAGTCTTGATTAAGGGCAGTGGTGAAATGTAAGGAGAGAAGATGATAGATTTGAGGGGGGAAAAGCCAGCCATGCTTTTTTTCCCCACCATTAACCTTTTAGTGTAGATTGATTTGTTGTATTAGAGGAGCACAGGAAATGGAGACGGAAACCAGTGTGCATGTGATGGAGTAGTAGTGAAGATTAAATGACTTAATACACACGGAGAGTGCTATAATAGTGAGTGTTTGCCTTTATTATTATCAGGGGGCAAGGAAGAGTAAACATCAGAATGATGTACTGACCTCAACAGGTAGGCATCAGAGGAAAGCTGCGCTTATGGTCTGGACTCTGGAGACATGGTTTTGCCAGAGGGACATGTGCTGAGAAGGGAAGCGATGCAAGAGATGGGGTCTCAACCATTGTAGACTAAAGGAAATCATCTTGCAAGACAGACCAGTGCATCCAGAGAACACAGCAGAAGTAGGATGTGCTCCAAGTCACTTGACATTGAGTAAAAAGGAAGATGTTTGGAGTAGTCACAACTTTTGCCATCCCCTAAACTGCAGACCACCTTTAGAACCCCACAAAAATAGGTGTCATTGCATTGGTTTGTCCTATGGTCTCTGAAAGTACACCAGGAAGATGCAAAAGTATGTGGATAGAAATCCATAGACGTGCCACATGTACATTCCATCAGCATTTTGCTTTGCTCAAGGATTTTTGTTGGACCTAAAAAAACTCTGATCTGTTTGGAAAGAGGATTTGCATTTGCAAATAGATTTGCAGGCAGATCCAACAAGCAGGACTTTGCCATTTGCAAATCCACTTGAAACATCTGGGTTCCTGTCTAGCCCTGAAATTCTTATATAAATGGACAACCCTAAGATCATAGTTTGGACATGGTTTAAAAGTAGAGATAAATGCTAAGTAATTTGCATAATTTTGTAGGTTTTGAAAGCACAACCTATTTTGTTAACAAAATAAAAGAACAAGCAGAAACTAAGCTTTTTCTGTTCAAGGAGAATTAAATAATGAAATCAATAAAGAAACAATAAAAGCACCTTGACTTTGTTGAGTGGGGAAAGGCTCTGTGACACTTCAGTGAAACAAGCGTATTAATGAGAGTTTTAATTTGGGCTTAAATTCTACCTAAACTCCTAGCGGTAAAAGAAATAAAGCAAAATTGTATTGATGACTTATTTATTGTGGCTCTGAAGATTTTTTTTCTATGCAACTTTTTTATATTAAAAAAAACAGTGAGATTCTTCTCTATTTTAAAAAAGGGCATTATAATAGAGCCAGTATAAGATTTACTCAGGCTAAATTTATACGCTACCAGTAGACTATAAGAATTCCATTAATGCTCCATTGATATCATCAATGAAGGAAAAGGCAGAATGGATGCATTGCTTCTGCTCCAGTGGGTCTGTAATGAAGCAGCATTATAGCAGCTGCTGTCTTTTTAAACAGCTTTCTTTTTTTTTTTTTTTTCCCAAGGCATCACTTCGTATATTGCAAGATTCTCCAGAAAAATATCTTTTGACCTTGTGGCCCTTTCCTTCTATTATTTGTAATTTTTTTCAAGAACCATGGTATCTATTTGCCACTGTGGTGCTATGTGGTAATTTAAAATGTACAATGGAAATTTCAAATAGAAAAGAAGAGTTTGTGATTGATACTGCCAAAAGCATCTGTGCCAATAAATCCTGATATTTCAGAAATGTTGTCCATTAGAAAGTCTTGTAGCCTTTAGTGATATGACGGAGGAACTTTGAAAGGAGTAGGAATTGTATTAATTTATTTTTCAGCTAAAAAACATATATGGAGTTTTCCATAATGGTAAAATTGATATTGTGCCAACCTGTAAAACCATGGTGATAAACTGGATTCCTGTCCATTGACTTGTTTGTTTCAGCTGTTGGCATAACCCCAATTGTCATTGCTAAATCTTTCATGCAGCAATCCACTCTGACTGCAAGTGTTGCCTAAATCACCATTCAGGTCTGTTGAGGTTATTTCATTCTGTATGTGTGTGTGCATTGTGTGTGCATGTATGTGTGCACGTACATTCGTGTGAATGTTTTTTCCTCATACTCATCATATAATGGATATTGACTTGTTTCCTCCATGAGAATATGAACTTCTTGATAGTGAGGATTGCGTTTTAAGTCTATTTCCAGCAGTTGTTTTTATGTTTGACTTACTGAATTCATTCCACAAATGTTGAGTAGTTACTATTTGTCAGGAATCCTAGACATTAACACACACAATGAACTGAAAATACCTGTTTTACAGGTTTAATTATGCTTTTCAAATCTCAGATAAGTTTTCCTGGTTGACAATGATCCATACATATCATCACACACCATACGTGAGTGGTTAGTGTTGTCTATCATTCCACTGGGGAAGGACACCTGGGAAATCACTATGTGGAATCTCCTGGACTCTGCCCTATGCACCTCTTTCCTTGGCTGATTTTAACCTGTATCTTTTAACTGTACTAAGCTGTAACCATGAATATAACAACTTCCACTAAGTTCTACTAGAACTTTTAGCAAATTAATAAACCTGAGGCAATCTTAGGAATGCCCAATCTTGTTGATCTTGTCAGAAGGGAGAGTAATATTGGAAACTCTTTAAAGTTTTCAAAGGCTAAAAAAGGTAGGAGCATGTTAAATGTTTGTGAACATCACTATGATTACTCCAACCCTCTACAGTCTATTTTCCAAAGAGCAGCTAGATAAATTATTTTAAATTCTGAGTCATTTTATCTTTTTGCTCAAACTCTCCAATGATTTCCCAGTTTATAAGATGAAATCCAAACTTGTTAGTATGGATTACAAAGAATGTTTGTGTATGTGTGTACATATATACATATATATATATATATATATATATATATATAATATAATATATATGCACATACATATACACAAAGATATATATAAATATAATATATTTTACATATATTTATATATAAATATAAATAAACTGATCTCACAGCTGTTTTCCCCGATAATTTACCAGCTATCGCCTAACTAACCTTTCTTAACAAAACCAAGCATCTTAGGGATTTTGAACATGTTGTTGTTCCCTTTGCCCTTAATATTCTTTTCAGGTTTCCCCAACACTTCCCACTGTATTATGCCCCTTAAATTCCCATAGTGCTTCCTGTAGTGCCATGTAGCTTTTCATTATCTCTCTTACTGATCATATGACCAAATCATTGACCATCACTCATGAGTCAGTAATAATCCAAACATAAGTAGGCTTTTATCATTCTTCAATGCTTTCATCACTGCAAGGGAGACAGCATGTACATTAGCTCATTGATCTGATTTGTTGTTCTTCAGTCTTTCCATCTGCTAGTCTTATTGTAAGCACCTTCCAAATAGGATGATGCTTTTCCACTTTGGAACTGCCATCCAGAAACCAAGTAAGCATTTCTGTTAGTCAATAGAGAGTTGTTCATAGGGCATGATCATAGGACCCATGACTTTCCCTGTGGCTCCAAAGTTGGTCCTCAGTAAAGAGAGGCCACCTTCTCATGAATGCAATGATTATTTCTTTGCCTTCCCTCAGCCGCATGTTTTACCCTGAGCCATTCCTATTTCATTATGGAACTCTTCTGGGACTGCCCTTCCCATAAGGTACATTTCTCCAGTATTACCCAAGACATGGTGGGTAATTTTGGTTTTAAGATTATTTTATGTCCTTCAGTCATAGGACCAGTTTCAAATAATGTCTGATAGCAACCTAGTTATTGGTTACTCAAATAACTACATATTGCATAATCATGTAATTATAAGGAAGAAAAACTGTTTAATAGACAAAATAAGAGACTTCAATTAAGCAGAGATTGTCTAAGAAGCCTTCCCTGAGAAACTGAAACTTATGCTTATGTCAGGTTACACTGGGCCAGGTGAAGAACATTTTAGGCAGAAGAAATAAGGTGCTAAACTGGGAAAAAGACTGGCACTATTAAGGACCTGAAATAACAGCACCAGTATAGTGAATGTGGAAGAGTGAATTAGAGTGAGTTTAAAAATTATAAACTTCAGATTTTATTAGACCTTAATTCTTATCGCTATATTTTGTATGTAAGCAATATCTATATTGGTATTGAGGGTGAAAGCCAGGGGTGCTCTACCTCTGAGTTACAACCCCAGCCTTTTTATTTATTCATTTTTTATTTTGATACAATATCTCACTAAATTTCCCAGGCTGGCCTTGAACTTGCAACCCTCTTGCCCCAGCCTCCCAAGCCACTGGGATTACTTCACCATCACACCTGCCTAACAACGTATTTTTAATGTACATTTTGGTTGATTCAAAGAAAAAAAATTGTGACAGGGAGAAGAAAAATTAGGGTGCCGACCCGTGAAGAGAATGAAATGATATTTTCTAAATGTTACCTCTGTTCCCATATCAGGCATACTTTACATAGACCTGACTGGAAAGGTAAAGAGAATAGGGAATATTGTAAGACCAAAGATATTGCAGATTCTCCTCTTTAGCTATTATATTGCCAATCAGTCAAAATGATTCGTCAGCAAAAAAAGGTTATCACCCTTTAAATTAGTTAAATGCCAGGTGCAGTAGCGCCTACCTGTAATCCCAGCTACTTGGGAGGCTGATGCAGCAGGATTGCAAGTTCAAAGCTCTCCTGGGCACCTTAGTAATACCCAGTCTCAAATAAATAAAGTTACAAAAGGACTGGAGATGTAGCTCAGAGGTGAAATACTTCTGAGTTCACTTCCTGGTGCTGAAAAATAAAAGCTAATTTAACAAACATATGTAATAAATGTTAGGTTAAGTAGTATCATTTCTAAACCCAACCAAACGTCACTATAATTATAGAGTTGAAAACATATCTCTTCTGCATGTTCACTTCAGTAAGTCAATGGGTGTTTTCTACACATAATTCAAGAAGTCCAATTTCCCTAGCCCAATTATTTAAATTAATTAAACATATCTATTATTCCTCTAATTAGTTAGTTAATAAATGACATATGTATTAAATTCTTTACATCATTTCTTATAAAAATATAGAAATATTGCTAAAGCAAAAATTATTATCTAAAGATGGGGTATCATAGAACAAGATGAAGGACAAAAATGTAGAGACTATAAAGCAAAGTTTTTTTAAATGCATCCCAATAAACTATCAAGAAGTTATGAGAACATCATTAGCATAAATTTAGTCATTCATTAAACAAATGTTCATTGATTAATTGGGTTTGCCAGATACTTGTCCAGGCACTTGGGTTAAGTCAGAAACCAATAAACAAAGATTATTGTCTTTGTGTGAGTAATTCTGGTGGGAAGAGACAGCTGATAAATAACAGACATATGAGAAAAGTAAATTATATAGTATGTTGTAAGGTGATGAATGCTGTGGGGGAAAAAAGCAAAGCAGAATATAGGAATAGGTAATGTAGAGGCATCTGGCAGAATTTTAAATACTTGGTAAGGAGAGACTATATTGAGAGGGTGACCTTGAAGCACAAACTTGAAGGTGGAAGAAGTTAGTCTATCTCAGGGTAAGAATATTTCAAACAGAATAAACAGCTCAAAGGCCTAAGATGAGAGTGTGCCTGGTAAATTGGAGAAACAGAGGAGAGGACAGTATGACCAGGGAGAGAACAGCTGAGAAAGAAGGCAGGTCATAGAGAACTAGATCATTTAAGATGTTGGACACCTCTGTAAAAACTTATATGTAATGGAGAGTGATTCAAAAGCTAATGGACGGTTTGAAGCTGAATAATCACATGGTTTATGTCTTAAAATAATTGCTGTGGTTACTATGTTGAAAATAGATCATGGGGAGTAGGACAAGGGGGAAACAAGGAAATCAGGAGGTGTGATGGTAGTTTTATGTGTGAACCTGGCTAGCAGTAACATCTACTTGCTTGTTAAACACTAATTTTAGCGTTGCTTTGAAGGTATTTTGTAGATATGGTTAACACCTATGACCAGTTAACTAAAAGAGATTAACCTTGATGAAGTGGCTGGACCTCATCCAATCTGTGTGTGTATGTACATGCATAAACATTTGTGTATGTATATATAAAAGTGTGGTTATGTGTGTGTGTGTGTGTGTGTGTGTGTGTGTATGCTTACACACATGGTGTATATATTTGGACATATTTGCATATGTATATCCTACTACTTCTACTTCTCTGGACACCCTGACTGATAAAGAGGCCACTGCAATAAGTCCCACAGGGTTGAATGGGGCTGGCAGCAGAATAGTAATAGTGTAGGCAATGAGAATCATTTATTCTAAATTTCTTTATTTCAGAATTTCCAGATTGGGAAGTGTGAGAGAAAAAGAGGAATCAAGCAAGAGTCCCAAGATTTCCTTCCTAAGCAAACTTGAATCCTAAAATAAGGAAATAACCAAATTAGATATGATTCTTATAACTATTTGTTTGACTTGAAAAATATGTATTTGGTTATGATTAAAGAAGATATTCTTGCACTCAATCACAGAATAAAGTGAACTTGGGGAAATTAACAATAAAGGCTTAGTTTTCTCATCTGAAAAGAAAGCAGAATAATGCCTGGCATTTAGGGTGATGAGACTTAGGACTGCTAGAATTGCAAGGTGCTTAGCCTAAGAGCCTGATACTGAGTAAGTTCTCAGTAAACAGTTTTAAGAAGCATTTTTTCTTAGTCCATTGCTGAATATGAAACTGTACCAAGTATGCACATCACTGGACTATTAAAGGTTAATGTAAAAGAAGACCTATCTAATCCCTGGATGAAGGCTGCATCCAGGGAGACAGCCTGTGACCTTTGGCAAGGCAGTTCCCTTTAGTTAGAAAGCAAGTCTCATAGAGGAATGTGATTGTTAATGTTATGCGTTAACTTAACTGGGTTTAGGGATATCCAGGTAGCTGGTAAAATATTTCCAGATGTGTCTATGAGGAATTTTCTTACTAATTCAACTGATAGATTGAATAAAAAAGATCACCATCATCAGTGCAGGTGGAATCATCTAGTTAATCGATGCTCTGAATAAAGCAAAATGGCAGAGGAAGGGAGCAATGCAATCCACTCTTTCTGTATGAGCTGAGACATCTCTCTTTTCCTGCACTTGGACATCAGTTCTCCCAGTTTCTCTGCCTTAGAACTAGGATCTGGACGGATATCATCAGCCCATCCCCAGTTCTCAAGTCCTTAGACTCAGACTGAATTATACCTCCTGATTATTTAGCTTTCAGATGGCAGATGGTGGGACCCAGCCTCGGTATTCATGTGATCCAGTTCCTTCAATAAATCTCCCTTTTGATCTCACTCTCTCTCAATCAATTCTATTCCTTCTGTTTCTCTAGAGACCTTGTCTAATACAAGGATATATCTGTGTAAAATCAGTAGCCAACACTTCCATCATCTGGGTGAATGATTTCCTTGGACTCACAGAGCACCTTTGGAGGCACACCACAGAGTCCATTAGACTAAGCAAACTTCTGTGGTCACCTTTATCAGGTCAGGTCTTCTAGATTAGTTGTTGAAGGTGAACATTTTGACTTTCTTGTTGCTCCATTTATACTTTGGTTGAGCAGGGAAATAAAGAGACTCCTTGTCCTCCATTTAAAGTTGATCCTTGTGGACATTCAATTTGGATTAGTTTTTAGGTCAATCTTCCACAAACATGAGGAAGAAGTCACTTATTAATTGTTACAATTGGTTTTATTAAATATAAAATTTGTTTTGTGTAACATTTTATGTTACAATTCTTTTCAGTTACAATTTGTATTAATTATACACATATAATCAATTATGCATAGTCACACTTCTTATAAAGCAGACAGAATTTTGGAGGAATGCAGAATTGATATAGATTACTGAGGCCCAAGTGAACTCTTTATTTAGATGATTAAATACTTCATTCTAAGTCTTGGGGTGTAGCTCAGTGGTAGGACCCATGCTTAGCATACACCACCAAAACTGTAGATTCAATCCCAGAACCAAAACAAAATAACTTATTTTAAGTTCCTGTTATTAAAAAGGATGTTAAAGTTTTTAAATATAGACACATTTCTTGAAGTTAAGATCTATTTAATAACACTGTAAAAGAGAGTCACAGTGATATTAGTAGGAATCAGGACATGCAAAAAAATATTCCAAGAACCATTCTATTTATAACTGTTTTCAAGGCATGGGACTGATGTCTACCGGAAACACTCCAAGTATCATCTTTAGAACTAGTCCAACTGAAGTCTGAGAACAATTTACTATGACATGGCAATTCCACCTATTTTTCCTGGAGGGTGAAAGTCAGACAGTGTAGGTATTTTCTAGACTGTAATTTGAAAGGCACTCAGCATCTGCACAGAATTGCTACGCCCCTCCCCACCAACACTGTGTGAAAGGATAGGGAGGGGGCTGGAGGTATAACCTAAGGGTGTCAACTGTTACTTATTGAACAAGAACCTGCATACACCATGTCAGTGATGTGATTAATCATTCCCTGGTCCAAAAAGAAGGTTGTTCACGTTGAAATTTTGATTTATGTGTGCCTTGCATTATCTCCTAAACCCTAGCCACTTGCCAGCATGCACACTGTAATGAGTCTGGCATTTGTTTAGGACTTTAGAAACATTAAATAATGAATCCCTCTAGAACACCTCCTTGTATTACTATATCCTACTCAATTTTTAAGTGGAGAAAATAGAGATAGTGTATAATTTCACTAAATCCTCATATCGAGTTAGTAAAGTAGAGGAGTAGAGATAATTGTGTTCAAACATTATATTATGCAATCATTAAATTTTCCTCAAAGACTCAACTGGACAGCATAGATCAAAAGAACTGATATTTCCAAATTTATTATGGAAATAGGAGGGTGAGTTGATCTTCAAAGGGGTTTTTCTTTTTTATTTACCAGCATTCATATTATCCAAGTTCTGTGTCAGCCATGATCCTCCAGTAATACCAGGGTCATTCAAACATTTATAATGGATCATCACCTACATGTAAATTTTAACTTCATTCTTTAAAATGCTAGTGGACTATGTTTTAGAGTATATTTTTTGTTTATAAAAATAAATCCTTGATAATAAAGCTGATTTGCTCCACCAGTGTGTCAAAATTCCTTGCAGCTGCTGTGTTAGGCTTTGATGAACAAATGCTAGTAAACGTATTTGTGTGTCTGAAACTTTGCAAAGTTATTTTGTAAACCAAAATGTTTTAGTAATAATCCATGTGAATATGGAAGCTGCAGATATTTTAATAGATTTTCTTGAAAAAAGGGGCACAGTTTTTTCCCAAGCTGCTAACATACCCTATAGTGCAGGAAAAAAAAAAAAAAAAAAAAAAAAAAAAAAATTACAGTCTTAACAGACAACAGAATAAAGAATGTGGGGTTTTTAAGGGAGGAAATTATATATAATTATTTATAGGTTTCTGGAGCATATGGCGATCTAGAACAACTTGGTCCTCAATTTTATCTACCTCTCAGGTTTGGTGGCGAACAGAAATAAAGATGCAGTACCTTTATAAAGTAGAAGGTCTATGATAAGATCTTCCCACATTAAGCAGGAACTCTGGAGGACTTTGCTTAAGTCAGGGTAACTATGGGCAAAACAAAACAAAAAATTAAAACGAGAAACATTGTAACCTGGTTGGAAAAGGACTTGAGAGATGTTACTTGGCATTGAGAAGAGTATTATAAAATATATTTAAAATGTCCCAAAGAAGTTGTGATTGTGGACTGCTGCACATGTGGATTTGCAGCTTCTTTACTTCAGTCAGGGTTCAAGGAAACCACAAGCCTTTTCTTGGTTCCTTGCACTTCTAGATTGTTGAGCCTCCTTGTGCTAAATAGTGGCAACTACAATTTCTCTAGTATAAACCTTTATCTGCTTTCTAGATCTAAAAGCATCTTTTCAAATAAAATTTCACATTTCAGGAGAACAGTAAAAATGCAAAGTAAAAACTAATTGGTATCATGAATAAAATGCATATGAATGAGAAATAGGGTAAACAAACTCAAAAAGTTACCGGTTTTTGAAAGTATCAAATATAAACCAAGCACTTCAAAAATTTTATTTATAAGATTTAAAGAAGAGAAAGATAGCCTTTAAAATATCTTTAAGGTACACAAACAAAATTATGTACTAGAGTTTTTAAAAGATTAAATTTACTTTCTAGATATTAAAAATAAATAAGTGTTAAAACGTAATATATGTCATTGTACTAGATGAAGCACAGCTAAAGAGATAATTAGTGACTTGGAAGGTGAGAAATAGTACCTAGAATGTACTACAGAGAATTATAAAGAAATAACACATAAACCATCTCAAAAAAATAGAAAACTTGATAGATATGATGTGAGTGATTAGTATGCCTATAAGAAGAATCTAGAAGGAGATTAGATACAGAATGGGGTAGAGAAAACAATGGTAGAGATAATAAATTAGAATTTCTGGAAGTAATGATAAACACTAATGCACAATCCAGAACCAAGAGATCAGCAAATCTATAGCAGATTAATAAAAGAGACAGAGAGGAACTCAGAATTGTGAAATCAGAGAATATGTAACCAAATAAAATTAAAACAAAAACAGGTAGAAAAAAAGGAGCAGAAACTTTCAAAGAGACCAGTTTCAAACCTTTCACTAGATAAAGGAAGCCAGCAGACAGCGGAATGATATCATTAACATGATAAAAGGAGAAAAATGTGGAGTGAAAACACTACAATCCAAAAGGAGGAATGAAGCAGATGGGAAAAAGCACAGAGCAGGTGGAGCATGTGTGAAGGACAAAATATCAGCAGTTACGTTATGTCTAAGGAAACCTAGTGTTCACCTTAAAAATAAAGATTGCAGACTGGATTAAAAAGGATTGCATGTTATCTACCAGAGTCATATGTGAAACAACATAGAGAAAAAAATGGAATAAAAGGATAAATAATGTATTTGTGTAAATACTAATTAAATAAAATTGATACGGTTATATTACTATCAGAACTAGATAAATAATAAGGTCAAATTTTTTTGATTGGCCAAAAAATACAATGCACATTAAATTGTCAAAATATGTGGCACTAGGGCTATGGTTGTGCCTCAGCGGTAGAGTGATCACTTAGCGCGTGCGAGGCGCTGGGTTTGATCCTCAGCACCACATAAAAATAAATAAATAAAATAAATGTATAAAAACACATGTGACACTAACATAAAGATATATGGAGAAACATAAAGAAAGATTTTTAAATACTTTTATTAATAAATGTAGGTGAATATTCACAAAAATTATTAAATACATAGGAAATTGAAATAACAAAAAGCATATCATAGACTAGTTATTTCTATTACTATCTCCACATATATTTATGTATAATATATAAATTGTACATAAAAGTAATAATGATTTATGCAAACATATATATTTGAATATGCATATACACTTATAAATTCTATATCCAGTAACTGGAGAGAATACATAATCTTTTTAAGCACACTTGGTATTGTTATAAAAATTGACCTTTTTCTGGGTCATAAATTGAATCTCATCTAACAGTTAAGAACAGGAGTAACAGCAATTAAGCTAGAACAAAATAGATAAAAGATAACTATAAAAATCTTTATTTATTTGAAAATCAAATATTTAGACTTCTATGTAATATTTGTGTCAAAGAGGAGAGTAAGAAAAAAATCATCTAAATGATGATGATAATTGAAATTTTAGCTCAAATCAAAATTTGTAGAAGGCAGCTACAGCTACATGAAAGTAAGTTTATATACACATTCACAATTTTGTATGTATTTATATGTGAAGTTTTAATATATTTGTATGTGTGAAGTTATATGTAAAGAGAGAGAGGGGAAGGAGAGAAAAATAATTGGAAATTAATGGATTAAATTGATCCACTTCATGCAGAAGAAACAGAACAAGCAAGATCAAAAACTGAAGCAGAAATTATTACAATAGAAAACATACAATAAAAAGGATCATAAAAGGCAACAATTGATTTTTAAAAAGACTCTTTAAACTGATTATCCATCAGATTAGACTAATTATGAGAAAACAGAGAAGTCCCAAGACTTAACTAAATGGGGACATAGTTCCTGATCCCAAAAATATTGAAGAAATGTTATTAAGATAATATTAAAAGCCATTTAGTAATAAGTTTACATACTTAGATAAAACAGATACATTTCTGGAAAAATATAATCATCCAAAATTGACTACAGAAGGAAGAGAATACATAAATAGTGTGTGTGTATACACACACACATATATGTATATATATAGAGAGAGACATTAAGAAATTAAATCATTAATCAAAAGCCTTCCCACAAAGTAACTGCAGTCCCAGATGGCTTCATTAATAAGTTCTGCCAAACATTCAAAGAAGTCATTCCTTCTCCTCAAACTCTAGACTAGAAATAAAGAGAACACTCCCTAAATCATTTGTGAGGTTAAAACAACCTTGATGGAAAATTGAACAAGGGTATTTTGGGAAAACTAAAATACATGGTACTCGGACTCATGAATATAGATGCAAAACTCCTAAACAAAATATTAGCAAATGAAATCTAGAAATATTTTAAAAACAGTAACACATCCTCTTCTGATAAAGACAAATGTTTGCTGCAATTCTATTTTGACACTACCTGGAGTTAATGGACAGCCCATGTTTAAAAGGCAGGGGTTCCCTAACAGACTGCCTTTACTGCAGACATCAGCAATGCTTCAGGGGTCCCAAGTCTTCTAAACTCATGCATTTGGCCAACTGGCTATAAATTCAAGAATTCTGCAACCCTCTCAGCTTTTGAAATTCTTTGGAACATCTCAGAACTAAGAAAAGTGCTAGATTTACAATTATGGTTTTTAATAAAGTTTACAGACCAGGAGAATCAGCTAGATGATGAAATGCATATGGCAGAGAGGAGGTAGTTTATTGTTAAATACATCAACGCAATTTGCTACAACAATAGATTAAAAGAGAAAAACTTGTAATTCTCTTTAATAATTTTCCATTCATGATAGATTCAATTTCCTACAATAAAACTCTTAAAAATCAGAACCTAAGGAAAGTCATTCTAGATAGTTCCCAGGGCCATGCACAGTCTATACAAATGATCAGTGAGCTCCATCCATTATATGTGTCTTTTTTGAGGGTGGGAGTGGGTACCAGGGATTGAACCCTGGGTAACTCAACCACTGAGCCACATCCCCAGCCTGCAAGAGCCCTAATAAGGAGATATCTAAGATGGCGGCTAGCTGAGAGCCATAAGAGGTGTTTCAGTATTTTCATCTGATATTCATGCATTTATCTAAGAATCTTTCTATGCCTGTGAACACTATGTGAAGCACCTGTAAGTTTGAGCTGTTGACATGTGTATGCTTGTTAAGGCAAAAAGTATTTAACTGGGTGAGGTTGGCTAGAGAGGGTGGTTGGAGTTGGAGAGGTTGTTGGAGCCGGAGAGAGAAGTTAGAAGAAGCAAGAATAAAGAGCCTATTCATTTTCCAGTCTGCTTCTGAATTCTTTCCTGCGGTATCGTTGCTGCAGGCGACAACATCAGCCCTTTTTTGTATTTTATTTAGAGACAGGGTCTCACTGAGTTACTAAGTACCTCACTTAATTCCTGATCCTCCTGCGTGTCAGTCTCCTAAGCCACTGGGATTACAGGTGTATACCATGTGCCTGGCTCTATGTGTCTTCTCTATCTGTTCTTCATACTGCTCTGTTTCTGGCCTTTGTTGTCTCTCACCAAGATTGCCTGAATTCCCTTTTTGTTGTCCTGTTTTTGTTTAATGTGGCTCATCTTCACTTTATCCTTCAAACTTTCTAGTATATAAATCTGTTCAGTTTATACACTCCCTCAATATATTTCACTAAATTTTCTGGGCTTACAGTATAAAATTTGGAAATGTTGGGACACCCTATACTATTGGACAAATAATCTTCCCTCCCATGAATTGTAAGTTCAAGGCATCCAACTTCCAAGTAAAAATGCTGTTATGCTTAGTCATAGTTTAGGAACTTGCAATGATTAATAGCAATAAGAACAACAGCTTCAATTTGTACAGCATGTAACAACCTGTGAAGTACTCATATTTGTAGTACATTTTATTTTATGAGAGCAACTATAATTATTATGTGTCATTTCTTGATGAGGTAACTGGAGACATACGTGAATCCACCAACTAAATGGCAAACCACAAGTAGAACTTAGCTTGTGGCTTCATTGTTCATGCTGTTTTTAAATTTGAGTAATATTCTCTTCAAAAAGTCATTCATCAATATTTCTTAACTACAGACATGTTGGCTCCTCTGCTTGGTTTGTTCCACCTTTCTCTTGACCCACCCTCCTGTCATCCCTGGTTAATGGACTCTTCCCTTTGCTCATTTTTCTTGTCCATACATGCCTGAAGAATGTGGAATGGTAAGGACATGGCAGCAGTTTGCTCTGCTCTTTATTCTCTCTTAGCTTGGCACTCCAACAAGAAATGTTTTATTAATATCCACCCTGGATGATCTGTATAATTATGTCTATGGCTAAATTGCTGATAAATAACTAAATCAGGTTGACAATAAACAAGCAAAAAGAGAAAACATTCTTGCCAATACAAGAATTTAGGTTTAAAATAAATTGACTAAATATTATCTCTGAAGGTTATTTATTATCTTCTATTAAATTCTATTTAAGTCCAATTTCCTGACCTTTAAACCTATGAATAGTTTATAAAAAATTTAAATATACCCAAGGGAATTAAGTTCATAATTATAGTCATTAGAGGCTTGTATCACTTTTCTGAACTAGTTATTTTCATAGCATATTGACATCATCTCTTCTAATATTTTGATAATCAATGTGGCAGACTCTCCTTGTATTATTACAGAAATTTTCAAACATGTAGCTAATTAACATTTGAACTTTGATTGATTGCTTATTGCCCAATGTATGCATTTCAAAAGCTTAAGACATTTTAGTTACTTCCATGATCTTTAGTGTTTTCAATGGTTTGCTGCCAACTATTTAAATTGGATATTGTTGCATTTTCCAAGAGGTAGAAAATAAAAAATAGACATGCAAAGTGTAAACTTTCTGTAAACGTTTTGTTTATACAAAGTGACACACAGAATTGTCTATGAAGTACATTTAGTAAAGCTGGATTGTATGTATTTTTAAATAGAAAACATGAGAATTTACTGAAAAACCCCATGGGAAGTAACTATATGACACAGGTGCCAAATTAGAAATCTCCAGGTTATAAGATCATAACCCCTAGAGGAATATTTATCTGTATGTTTACTTAATATCTAACAGCATGTGAAATTTATTTATTAATATGCCTGCAGGTTTCTCTCTAATCCCACTTCTCTAAGATGCACACACATAGATATAAAGCCAGGAGGGGGTGAATTGCCCTGGAACTGTTTCCATCTAAGCTGAAAAATATGGTTATAATGGGAACAGCAGAAGTTGCTCTCCTTCTGAACTTGAATATTTATACAGACCCAAAGTAAAGTATATGGATGGATTAAAAAGTTGTATCCTCCATTGCGATCACACACTTGGTCCAATCTAAGGCAACATTAATCATACTTTCTGTGATTAAAATTTGCCTATAAGACCTATTTTGTCATCCCTTCAGTTATAGCCTATCTGTGTTTCTCTACTTTCTTTGAATGCTCTACATGGATGGAGATCTTGTGATAATTTGTTTTAATATATGACACATAGCAAATTACCTTTGTATGTTGGTATCCACCAAATACTTGTTAAATGTGTCTAATTTAAATTGGATTATATTTGCATATGTGAGAATTTAAACTGGTAAACTAATTAGTGAGCATAATGATATTCAAAAGGGAGGAGAGCATATTTTTAATTGCACAAGATACAACTTTTAAAAAGTTTTAGAGAGGAATTTTTCAGGGTACTTTTATTTTTCAGGAGAAACCATGATACATGATTGTATTAAAAACTTAATTTTTGTCTACATGAAATAAAGTGCAGAATCAAAGCAGTGCTCTGAATATGTAAACCCAAACACATTTGCTTCAATTTTATATCAATTTGAGGTCCAGCTATTGACATGGCTTGACCTATGCAATGTTTGGGGTTGGGATTATGACTTAGTGGTAGAGCACTTGCCTAACTTTCATAGGATACTGGGTTTGATCTTCAGTATTGGGGAGGGGAATGGGAGGGTGAAGAGGAAATATACTTTATTAGTGCTATACTTTATTAGCATGTATGGTCTTAACCACTCTGAAACCAATCTTCAAAAGGCAATAACAGCTGAACCACATGCAACAGTAATATCAGACATTTGGATAATGACTCATTCTAACCATAAAAGTGCTTTTTTACATCAGTTATTTCATTTGGTCCAAAGGTAGGGTGAGTAGGGGCAAGGGAACCCCTGAGAAAAGTAGGAGAATTATTTAACTCATTTTTTACAGAAATAAAAGTGAGTTATATTTGTTATATATTTCTTGCAGATACCTAAGTATCTTGCCCAAAGATTTGCCTTACATAGGTTTAATTGTTCTAAAATGAAGATAAAGATAGTGATATGTAAAATCTATTGTTATACATAGGGGCTTGCGATTTGCCTAATGTTGAGAGTGCAAGTCAAATTTTATAATGCTAGTTTACAGATATTTGTAAAAGTACCATGGGACTATGCAAAAGTTATTTATTCCAACAAAGGGATTAAGGGAAGTTTGTGTGGGAGAGTTGGGTCTTTTCCATTTAGCAGTCAGAGAAATGAATAAGGCTGTAAGTAAAAGCTTTCAAGTGTAAAACTCTCCGTTTGAGTTGACAAAGAGTCTGCAGTGTTCTGTCTACAGGTTGATGGTGAGTGACGTGGGAGAAAATAATGGAAAGTAAAACTTAAAAAAACAAAGTTGGGCCAGATTATGAATAGCTTTGAATTCCAAGGTGAAGATTTTGGCTATTCTTTTGTAGGCAATGCTAAATTTTAAAGGAAAAGAGTTATGAAACCTTGTGGTCATTGGAGATGAGAAGAGTGATGAGAATGGAGTCTTAGGGTAGTGTTTTCCAAATACTTTGTGTTAGGCAAAGAATATGTGCATGGCCACTGGGCAGCACCAATAAGGCTGCCCATAGCTGTGGACTACTAGCTCCCAGGTCTGCTTCTCCCTGTCCCTGTAGCATCTTCTCTCTCACTTGAACCCATCAGCTCCACAGCAATGTGCCTGGTATCCCTGGTAATAGAAGCCTACCTCTGGCAAAGAAAGGAGAGGAGAAGAGTTAATAAAGAAGACTGAGAAAAATGAGTAAAAAGAAGAACAGAAGCAGAAGACTATGGTATCATAAGTCCATGAGGGAGAACTTTTTTAAAAGAAGGAATGAACCCAAAGGACTTGATTGCTATTGAAAAATCAAATTTCACAACAGCTGAGAGGAGGGCATTGGATGGGACCTGGGCCCACTTCATCACCTGCTAGAAAGCCACTTGAGTAGCAAAGTGGCATAGAAGGCAGATCCAGCACTGACTAGGAGGTAGTAGGAAACTCAGTGTGGGGAGGAGAGCAATGGCTGGAAGGGGTGCAAAGGCCCTTTGGGAAATGGAAGATCTGCATGATGTATATAGACTCAGGAAATGTTGGGGACATTAAGAACATGTCAGCCAAAAGAATAGAAATTTAAGTCAAGGAAATGAAAACCTAACTCTCTGGCTGTCTCCCACTTTCTGATACATGGACTTGGCCTAGCGCAGGGGTGTTGCCCTGACAAATGATGAAAAATCAAACCACCACTAGGATAGGCTAGTGGCTGTTCCTCCAATGTGATCTGCTTGTACTCCCTATGCTCCCCTATAACCTTTCTGCTGATTGGCCCATGTCTTCTATAAAGGCCATCCAACTTCCTCAATAAACAGAGCTTGTGCCTTGACCGGTGGTCTCCCTGATGCGTCTGATTGTCCTCCGAAAGGAGGGCTGGGTGCGGGCGGTCAGTCAGCCCTTACCTTTCCCAATTCGTCCTTGTTGGGGCGTGCTCCCCCTTCTCTTGCGGGTCGAGAGGAGTTGGGGGCTAAAAACCCCAACAAGGAAAGAATGGGACTAAAGCCAAGAGACAAAAGGAAATTATTGACAAAGACATATTTGGACAACTGAGAGAGAATGGAATAAAACGTATTAACAGAATGATTAACCTTGGCACACTAAGAATATACTTTCCTTTTAATGGAGAAAACAGAAGAAAGTATGGATGAAAGGTGAGGGAGACTTTGAAGAGTGCTGAAGAAATGTGAGCAGATTCTCACCTGCCAGCTTTTGTTTTCTCTGAATAATAGAATATGAGAATGATGGTAATCATTCAACAATTCCTACTGGAAAAAAGGACAGGTGACAAGGTAGAGTGAGGACAGGGTCACGAGCCCATCAATCATGTTCCAACACTGTGCTCAACTCTGTGCTGTAGGGGATATAAAATATGTATGATGTGATTCCTGCCCTCAGAGGGAAATGTACATACCCTACCTATAAAGATGAGGATATCTTAAGGAGTTAAACCATGATTTGCTAAAAAACATAACAGCAATCGTAGGGAAGAATCAGGGGTGAAGAAGAAACTGAAAAAAGCTTTTTGCATTATTTGGATGAAAAGACGACAGATTATAGAAAGAAGCAGAAGCCAGGTGAGAATGATGCCCTCACCAGTTAGCGGGGAGATCATCAGATAGCAAAGGAAGTGAGTGATGGGGAGAGGAAGGTAACGGGACTGGATAAATAGGAAGGAACCAGAGTGTAGTGTCTGTAGGAAGGATGGCGATGCATGAAGATTAATTAGGTATTTACATGCAGAATGGAGGAGAGGGTGGAGATAATAGAGGTAGAAAAATAATGAGACAGGAAACAGTTGCAGCAAACCAGATGCAAGGCTACGCAAGACTACAGCCAGTGCCAGAATGCAGAGAGGGGATGAATCTGAGAGATATTCTGAAGGAAGATTTGCTAAAATAATGTGACAGATTGGATATTGATCGGGAGAAAGAACAGAGTAAACTGTGCTTTTAAGTTTTTGCTTCTGGGAGACAGAAAAATGATGCTGGTGCTGAAATGAAACATCTGGGCAAGCAAGGCAGCTTGAGGCTTTTTGAAGTTTGGGGTGGCAGCAATGAAGACTATTGGTGGGTTTTTGGCATTTCAAATCCATGGTGAGAAAGTTTAGGGGTTTATAATTTGGATTTTCACAAAGAGGTCATAAAGATAGCCCTAGGAAAGGAATGGCTCACTGAGAAAGTACAAAGAGATTCAGGGGGTCAGAGAGTTAGGGTCTGAGTCTCCAGGAATATTTCCAGTTAGAAATCAAGAGCAGGAAGTTGACCCTGATGAGGAGGAAGAATAACAGGTTAGAATATGAGGGAATGAATGAATTAGCAAATTCTGAAACAAGAGAGGGTAGGAAAATTCAGGGAGCAGAATTTAAAAAAATTTTTTTTCTAGTTGTAGATAGACACAATATCTTTTGTTTTTATTTATTTATTTTTATGTAATGCTGAGTTGTGAATCCAGGGCCTTATGCATGAGAGACAAGTGCTTTACCACTGAGCTACAACCCCAGCCCAAGGGAATGGAGGTTTTAACTGCAGTTAAGGTTGTGGAGAAAGAGCATTGTAAAAGTTCATTGAATCTTACTAATAGGATATGATTTTAAGGCTTCCAGAGATCAGTTTTAGCAAAGTGATAGGAGTTGAAGACAACGAAAGCACCAGGTAAATACAGTGTATAAATATTGGCTGTTATTTCAGAGGAGAACATATTAGAATTTCTAAGAGAGTCCTGAGGAAGTGCTGTAGTGATCATTCCTGAAATTGATGGAGTGTTGCTCTAGATCCCACTGGCCCCAACCCTTCTTGTCATCCAGGAGACTCCACTTCATAGTGTGTGTGTGTTTGTGTGTGTGTGTACACAAGAACATAGATATAAGTGTTCCATATAATATTTTATTTGAAGAGATGCTTATGCTAAAATAAAATAAAAATTAATCTGCTCCAAAAGTTTGGCAATTAAAAAAACCAAAAATACTAGATGGGTGCCAGAAAGGATAACAGGTTAATTTTAAAACAGGATATTAATAACTCCCAATATGTTAGAGAAAACTGGCTGTGGAATGCTGGTATCTCCATTTTTAATCTTGGCTCTCTTTGCTAGCTGTGTGTGGAAGTCACTTAACCTCTTTTAACTTCAGTGTTCTGTCTAAAATGTGCACAATGGTTTTCCCTGCCATAGTTTGGTTGTTAGGATTAACCAGGAGGTGCCTAGGGTCTTAGTTTCTTCTGTCTTTAATTTCCATTTTGGCAAGTGTCATTTTCACAAACCATGCCTTTAGTTATACATAAATGAAAGTTCATGTTCCATAATTATACATAAACTCTGTCTTGAGCTTTTATTCTTACTAACAGAAAACTTGGTCATTTCTAGGTGAACTTAACAGTGTTTGTTTTCTAAGAAATTTCAGGTTTGGGACCAAGTAAACTCACAATTGATCTCTTCCCATGTTTTCCCCAGTGTGGTGTCAAGGACCTCAGGGATGCTTCTTGGATTCTGAGTCAGGCATTTAGCCTTTGCTCAACCTGGCATCTCTGGCATCCATTGAGAGTTCCCCTCCTGTCCACTCCTGGAGTACTTGTCTTCCGCAGAGGTACTGGTGGATGCATAGACACATCCTCCTGGACAGCCTGTGCTTCGCCTTGTGCTGCATGGCTTGTTCTTACCTTCACCAAGAGTCTCCTGTGTCTTCACCAGGTCCTTCTACTAGCTAAAATGTATTAATTTTTTTCAGGGACAGGTGGAGGTGTCTTTTTCTCCTGGAAGCATGCTGAGGTCTGCATCTGCTTGGGAGATGGCCCTGACCACTCTTGGACTTGGCACCTCGTAGTAGTCATAGCGCCTCTGCCTCTCGGTTTCAGTACAGACACTTCTTCCAAGATACCTTATCCTTCCAGATACACTATGAGAAATTAAACTCTGCTCTTGAATTTATGAACCTAGCTGGGTATCCCTGTTTATCATCTCTGGGAAATAACAGGAAAAGGGGAGAAGACTACAGAGAATACAGAGATTTCTTAGAAACTTACACTGAGGCTCTAATTCCGTTGGTCTTGCTCTTCTTATTTTGCCCCGAACTCACTCTGTCCCTATAGCCTACAATGTATCTGTCTACTTCGGGATAAAACCCTGGTTGCACCTGGTCATAAATAAAAAACTTTTCTGCCTTACTCCTGGGTCTACAGAAAGTGAAATGTCTTTTGATGTTTTGCTACCTTAGCAATCTACCTATAACCTGACCTTCAATAGTGCTAGACGGGTTGGTTTAACAAGAGCTTGACAGGGTGTTCTCGAGAGGCTGACACCAAGCCCAGCAATGGTCTTGAAGCCTTCTAATCAAAATACTGTGTTTTTGTTTTGTTTTGTTTGTTTGTTTTACATTCATCTACTCACATAGTCATGGCTCAACAGGGAAATGAATTAACTCAGATCTTGGAGATTTGAAAGGTAATTCCTTACAGGTAACTATAAAGACAGGCCGTTCTGTCCACCTGGTCCTGTCATCCTGCTACTATTTGGTTCCTTTTTTTTCTTTTTCCAGCACAGATATGCTAATTAGGTTGACTAATAATTACTCAAAATGGAATATACCAGTGGGGTTGCTCTCACTGCAGTAATAGTTTACTGGTAGAGTCTTTTGACCCTCTGTAGCAGCATTCTCAGAAAGGAATATAGAAATTGAAAGTGTATTTTTTTTAGATTTCTTGCCTGTACTTGGAAACTGTGATGATGGAGGAAAAAAAAGTGAATTTGATCTCTGGAAATTTCTCTTGATTCTGACACTACTCTCTCTCTTTTTCTTTCTCTGTCTCTCCCCCCTTCTCTCTCTCTCTCTCTCTTTCTCTACCCCCCCCCCCCCCCCGCATGTGTTTAAGCAATATAGATCCTTCAGATTCTTATGGGTAGTATAGTCCTGAGAGCAAATCTCTCTTGGATTCAGCCTTAATTCTAGTTGTCTAGAATTAAGTTAATTATAATTAACTGCTTATAGGACTTCTAGTTGACTGTCTAAGGATTGAATCCCCCTGCCCCACACTGCCACACTGCTTGCTGACATGTTCTCATTGCCTTAGTCTCAGACTCAAGGAGTGACTCAAGAGTATACATAAATATCCATAACTCTAATATTTCTAGCATTTATACCAACTCTCTTAGTCCATTTTCTGTTGCTATTACATAATACCTGAGACTGTATAATTTATAAAGAAAAGAGATTTATTTAGCTTAGGTTCTGAAAGTCCAAGAAAATGAAAATGGCTTCTGCTAAACTTATGATGAGACCCTTATGGCAAAATGTAGAGCGGAAGAGGGCTTGTTATGGTTTGAATGTGGTGTCCCCACAAGCTTACGTGTGAGACAGTACAAGAAGGCTTGGAGGAGAAATAATTGGGTTATAACCTTAATCTAATCAGTGATTCATTCCTGGTGGGATTAACTGAGTAGTAACTGGAGGCAGCTGGGGTATTATGGCTGGAGGAAGTGGTTCATTGGGGCAGGGCTATGGGGTATATATTTTGTATCTGGAGCATGGAGTCTCTCTCTGCTTTCTGATCACCATGTGAGCTGTTTGTCTCAACTACACTCTTCCACCATGATATTCAGCTTCACCTTGATACCAGAGTAATAGAGCTTTTCTCTATGGTTTGAGACCTCTGAAACCGTGAGCCCCTAAATAAACTTTTCCTCCTCTACAGTTGTTCTGGTCAGGCCTTTCAGTCTCTGCAGTAAAAAGATGGATAAAACAGGGCTTATGTGGAAGAGAGGTCACATGGTGAGAAAGAAAGACAAACTTGCTTTACTACAACCTGCTCTTGTGGTAACTAATCTCTTCCCAGGGGAATTAGTCCAATCTCATGAGAAAATATTAATCCTTCATAAAGGCCACACCACATCACCACCACACCGTCACACTGAAGACTTGATGTGAGTTTTGATGGGGGAGAATTGTACTCAAATCACAGTACCAACTAACATAAATTAAGTTGATAATCTCTTGTTTCTTAGAAGTCTCTATATTAAAAAGGCATTCACCTCTTCATCCAAATGCATAGAATTTTTTTAAATAGTAAGGACATTGCCATATGAAGACTTTCAGAACTCATTTTTATTATTGTTCCAGACTTTTGGGAAAACATGAAAATATAGCATGAACTTCCTAGATTTTTTTTCCCTCATAGAGATATAATCTATTTCAACTCATATGTTTTGATGTCTTTGATTCATATAAGGTTATTTAAGTTTTTCTTAAAAATACCATAAGTCAATGGAGGAAAGAGCAAAGACACTGAGAGTCAGCCTCACCCTGAAGGAATGGTGAAGCCACACATTCTTGTCCCCAGAGAAGTAGACGCACTCTTACAGGAAGCAACATTTGCACTTCCACAAGTGGAGGAGGAAGTAAAAGCCCAGGGAAACTGATTGTCAAGGCTAAGGTACAGCTAAGTGCTGAGGGCACACTGAAAAGTTTCGTTCTTTCTTCAGAAGAAGTAAAAGACTGAAAGAACATAGACTTTGCTGTCAAACTGTAGCATGTTGCATTTTGCATGACACAAATGAAAACTAAAACCATCATGGTGTCCTGTCCCAGGATTTTCCCTGGACAGAACAAAAAGTAACTCAGTCATGTGTTCTAGGAAACACTTGCTACTACAGATAATATTTTGATGATTTTGATCCTTACTTATCAAGACCCACAATTTGTGCATCCGGATTTGATTTAGGAACCTCTTCTTGCTGTACCCAGTAATCTAAAACTCTCATGTCATAATCCCCACCCAATCCTAACTAGTTCTCTTTCAATACTTAGCTTACAATTACCCTAATTAGACCCTAAAAACCTCCTTTGATTCCCCAGCTGAAAATGCAAGTGAAATTCTGTCAGTGATGTTAGCTCTTACATTGAAGAAACAAAGCTTTATTCATCAATAGGTTCATCTGGTGGTCTTTTAGGTAGTTGGTGTTTAATTCAAGCCGGATTTCAATTGCTTTGTTAGACAAATAACTCAATTAATTATACAGATAAAATATTCATCGCCCCAAGGTTTCCCCACTAATATATATATACACACATATATATATATATATCAGAGAAACACAAGTAGAACTCATGAATGGAGAAACAATACATTCATGAAAAATACTCAAGTGTTCTAAATTTCCTCATACATTTTATAAGGTGTTTATTAGGGATTACTTCTAGGTTACATAAAGAAAAGGTCCTGTTGCTGTGCCTAGGTATCCTTAATGGGATGTTATCTAGTCTACAATTATTTTCTCTATAATATTTGGTAATTTGATTACCTTTTGAAGCTTCAATTTCTTCCTTAGTAAAATGGAGATGGTTATAGGGACTCATGTAGGTAAAGATTCTAAAAAAATTCCTAGCATAATGTACAAATATATTTGGTGTTGCTTCCCTTCTTCCTTTGCTGTATTTTCTTCTTTCAATTTGGAGGTGTGCTAGGAATTGTGGTGTGTGGTGTGTGCCTGTAGTCCTGGCCATTAAGGAGGCTGAGGCAGGATGATTTCTTGAGCCTGGGAATTGGGGCCCAGCCTGGCACAAAATAAAATAAAAATATAAATATGAACGTAAAATAAAAATAGAAATAAAATTAGAGGTGTTTTCTATATCAAGAATAAACAGAACTAGTCCAAAATTTTCAATATTTCTAGAAATATCCAGCAAATGACAACAGTCTTTAAGTTTATCCTCACTGTGGGAGAGGAAAGCAGAATTTCAGAAGTGGTTGATGGGAAAGTAATAAAATATTCCAAGGCTCTTTAACTTCTGGTAAATATCTTCTGTGCCTTTTTAGTGAGAAGCTATAAAATTTAACAATTTTTTATTGTTGTTATTTCCTTTTACATATAGTATTGTTTATAAACAATATGAATTTGGGCTCTAAATGACTCCTAAATCTCTTTACAAATGTTGAATAAGAATTTAACCTATTGCTGAATGTAGATTTTAATTCCTCATGTTTGCCTTAACATGAGCCACTGGGAAAATTTAAATGTTGCTATTTTTTTTATTCCAGTTTTAGACTGGTTTTCATAAATAGAATTAGTCTTTCTTTCCCACTCTGTCCATTTTTACCCATCTGCCTCTTTCCCCGGAAAGCATGAATGCCTGTGTCCATGTGTACGTGTACACACACACGTACACACACACACACACATCTGTCTCTCTCTTCTTCCATTCATTCATTCCACTGACTTTTACAGAACCCATGCTCAGGCAGTCTGGACAGCAGCAATCTAAAGACAGATTCCATCAAGCTCCTATCTGTTAGAACCTGCAGTGCTTGCATTTGGATTCGATATCTAACAATAATGTGGTATTTTATAAACATTAGTGAGGATGATTTTGCACTGGTCAGCAAAGGTAAAAAAATAGGTGCTTTGGGAAAACAAATAAAAAAGGAATTGGATCTGTCTCAATAAATTGCACAAATTGTAAATATCCCAAAGATGCAGCCGCTTACTCTGGCATAGGAAAATAAAGCTGACAATTACGCTTTAGAATGAATAGGTGAGTAATACGATGGCTAAAAATGTTCTTTACAGTCATTCTTTTATTAAGTGTAGCACTGCACTTATTTATTAAACAAAGTTTCTGTTTCAGCTGCCTGTTCAATTCTTCAGGTATTATTTTAATAATGCCAATTAAGATTTACATTCTAGTCACAATTCCTTCCCATTCTGGTTTGAATTCTGTAGATGTACTTGTTCCATCAATTTAAACATAATTATAGAACAATCTTTCACAAATATTATAGTTAATAACATTAGTGCATTTATAAATTCCTCTCCTTAGTTTATACACATTAAAATTTCACTTGGAATTAAAGAACATTGAACATTTAAATGTATTTTAAGACATCTTACAGTGTTTCTCATGCAGTTTGCACCAGAGTCCTAGAATGGGCCATGTTCCATGCCATTGCATGGCCTGGGTAGAGTCAGGAGCAACTTGTAGTGAATTATGTCTGGTTCTAACAAGGTAAAACTTAGTTTGGTTATGTGCTACACATTCCTATTTGGTTTTAAAGATTAGAACTGAACATTTTACTCAGGCTAGGGTCTAAACAGAGTTTTGTGTAATGGGAAAAGTGACAATCCTTTTAAGTTTTAGAGTTACACAGTTGTAATGCAGAGACTCTATGTACAGAAATTTGCCATGGCATTGTTTTGACATGAATTAACCAAATTATCACATCAGAGAATTTTTTGTTCTCTTCATTGAAGAGTGAGACCTAAAAATATGCTGCTTAAATCATCACTTGGGGCAAATGTAATATCTTAGTACTTTATTTACAGTTGTAAAAGTTCCAACAAATGTGAATTTGCAAAATAAATTTACTGCCGTATTTTAAGGGGCTGTCTCTTATTTTTGAATCTTTTCCAACATGTATTCTACATCAACCTTTTTTATTTCTTTGTGTCAGCATTTTTCACAAACTATAATGAAACTCTATCTCATAAAACAAAGAGAAGAAATATTATGCTGTTGTATGATGTTGGATAGGAAGTTGGTAGAATTCACCACTTGGAGTAATGTATTCTGGTTGATTAAAATGCTATTTTATTTCCTTTATGCCTTTAAAATAATGTTTAAAACATAAGAAAAAAAAACTTAGTTAATTTTAGTTTCATTTAATTTTCAGTGAATATTTTTAAAAATAATTTAGCATTTAGTTTTATTAAATGTAATTTTTTAAGACTCATGAGTTCAGTTTCAAATTAAAATCAAGGAATACATTTAATAAGCATTTGTTGTATCAGTCTTTTTAGAAACACATTTGTTGCTGCAAACATGATCAAATGTATACATACTAAAATGGCTCTGCAATTTGATACATGTATTTTAACTTCATATGCTATAACTTTGTTCTTCTTTGTACCACTTATATATGTACTGAGCTTTTCTCCTCTTAAAACATTTCTGAGCTATATTTACACGTCTAAGACACATTGATTTTGTATTGCCAAGTGAAATCACTGAAATACCTCTCCCAACTTTGTGTACTTCATTGTGATATTTATTGATAAGTAATAATTATTCCAGTTTCAATGATAAGATAACCTATTTTGTCCTGTTAGGACCTCCTCAAAATGAATAAGATTTGTGTTTATAACAGATATCCATTCTTTTCTGTCTTCTGAAAATTTTCTCATGTTTTTTCTTTATAACTATACCTCCTAACTTCTTCCAGCTGTGAACAAACATAGACATAGATAAACATCATTGATGCATGACCTTTGCCCAGATGTGATGGTAGGCAGATGACACTGCATTGAGCAAATGAAGAAACTGCTGCTTGGATCAGCACTCACTTAAGAGGAAAGATCATTTCTCCTTCCTTGTTATTTAGCCAAGCATTTACTGTGGGGATTTTCAAAGACCTAGTATTAGGCCTTCTGTCAGAAAGTTGATGGTCATACACACATATCTAGAGAGCAAATAGTTTGAAGTCAAAGGGCATAACTCATTGCATTTATTCCATGCATGTTGTTAATTTAAGGTGTGTTTTCCATTTCAAAAGGTCAGGAAATATCAGTTTGATAGCTCATTCTTGTTATACCTAATATTTTCTTTACTCTACATGCAAACACATTTAAGAGCCCAAAAGGGGCAGAGGAAATTCATGTAAATTGCCTGATCTTTGTTTAGTGTGGAAGCTAAACTTAGCGGCTCTGCTCATCTGACTTCACAAGGCACCTATACATTACAGAAAGTTCTGCACTGTGGAATGGCCTGTATGGTCTTACAATTGGGCAAAAGAAGAGATACAAAGGAAGGATGAGGGCTGAGAGCAAAGATACACCTATACTGTGGCAAACATGACCCTTTATTTTAGATACTCTCAATAGTGTGCTAGAGCTGACTCACCCTGCCTTGGGAAATCAAATTAAAACATTTTTTTCCAACTCCGAATTCAGTGACTTTATGTTGGTAATGTGATGTCAGCATGGTGGGACTATTTACACTATAAGTACACAACAAAGCAAAGATTTTTTTATTCTTTCAAGGAGCTAGTTGTTAATCATTTACCAGCATACAACTAGTTACTTCTCTTTTTTTTTTTTTTTTTTTGTGGTACCAGGGATTGAACTCAGGGGCACTCGACCATTGGGCCACATCCCCAGACCTTTTTTGTATTTTTTATTAGAGACAGGGTCTCACTGAGTTGCTAAGTGCCTCGCCATTGCTGAGGCTGGCTTTGAACTTGTGATCCTCCTGCCTCAGCCTCCCAAGTGCTGGGATTACAGGCGTGCGCCACCGCGCCCGGCTTAGTTACTTCTCTTAATAATCTAAACTTACTGATTATTTTAATTTGATGCATGATATGTATGACTAATAATTTGAATTTCAGACTGAGAGAAGATAGCCATATATTATCCCAGACTGCTTACAGCTATTTTCCTTTGCACAAGTAGATTTATTTATTATTTATTTAATTGTACTTTTCCCACCTACTAATGTATCTTGGAAAATCTTCCTGAGTCGCAAAATTATCTATTTTGTGTTGACAGCTGACTGCAAGACAGCAAGCAATCCATTGTACTGCTGTACCCAAAGTGTTTCCTCAAATATTTTTACATGAAAAAATAGGTAGTTCCTGGTGTTCAGCTACTATGGAGAATATACCCTTGACCATTGTTTTCACACTTGTACCTTTGTATAAGCTTCTTTTATATACTTACAGTTGTGAAGTAGATTAACTAGATGTCATTAATTTATATTCTTAAAATGGATTTGTTATTGGACATTGATCATGAATTTTGTATAATTAATGTTAGGTCTTCTTTTTTCACACTTCTGGAAGAAAGAAAAGTTAACAAAGATTAAAAATATTCAGTGTGTTTTAAAAGTTCAACAAAAGATTATGATGTACACAGCTATAAAGTTCTATGCTTAGGAATTTCTAAAAACTCAATAATCAAAGAAGGAAGACCTGTCCCATGAACTTATGTAGCTTACATTGTAATAGGAGAACAAAAACAGATACAGTAAAATATTTTAAGTCTTTCACTCCATAAATTTGTTAGCCTATTTCTTGTGTAACACTTTCATGTGCTTTTCTCATTTGTTGTATTCAGATATGTATGAAGATATGATATAATCCTTTCCTATCTATCCTGGAAATTCCCTTTTGTTCTTTTATATATTGCATCTCATCTTCCTCTTTCTTAGTTTCTTTCCTCATTTTTCGTATAGCACATCCTACAATCACTTTTTGAGAAAAGTGCATTGAAAATACTTACTGACATTTGGGTATGTTAAAATGTCATACTTTTATTATTTTTTTTTGTAAATTTATACTTTCTATGTTTTTGGCTTAGTTAAAAATTCTTGTTAGAAATACATTTTTTGTTAGAATTTCACAGGATTTGTTCTATTATTTCTTATTGTTGTGCAATCTAATACAGCCAGCATTTTCTCTCCTAAATTAAAAATTTTATTTCTTTATCTTAGGTGCTCTATAATTTCATAATGAGATATTGTAGAGTGAATGACTTTTCATTGATTTTTTTCATAGTATTTGGTAGAACATTTCAATCTAGAAAGTGACATTTTTCAGTTCTAGGAGCTGGAGTACCAAGAGCAGCCCATCAGAATGGTTTTCTTCAGTACAGAAAATGAAGAATTTTCTAAGATAATGTAGAAATAGAGTAGTGCCCTGTTATCTACTGAAGATATAAGATGTTGGAAGTTGGTCAAGGAGTGGCCCAGCAGGATTCAGGAAGGTGAGTGTGACAGGGAACACACCACGCTGGGAGCCATGTTCAGTGACAAGTTTAATGCAGAAACAGAGCTCTTTTATACCATTCAGTAACCAATCAGCATCAGGGAAAGCTAGCATGATCCTTTTGTGCTGAGCTCGTGAACACACCATATAGGGGAAGAGGAAGTGCCTGTAGCCAGTGTGCCTGAAAGGAGCTTAGCTCACAGCAGAGGTGTGCCTCTAGCTTCTGAGAGGATGCAGGTGTGCCTGCTCCATAGTCAAGCATCCTCTTTCAGCGCTAACTACATGGCCTGAGGAATTCCTTCAATAAGACCCCCAGGGAATGCCTGAAACCAGGGATAGTATCAAACCTTGTGTGTATTTTATGATTTTTCAGTCAATATATATGTATATACATGATAAAATTTAATTTATAAATTAGGCAAAGCAAGCTATTAACAAACAATAACTAGTAATGAGGATAGAAATTATAAAATAAACTTGTAAAATTTATGTGAATATTCTCTCTCATTGTATTATACTCTCACCCTTCTTGTTGTGATGTGAGATAACATAAGGCTTATATGTGATGAGATGCATGACATAGGCATTGTGATACAGTGTTAGGTTACTGTATAAGGGGTACTTGAACACAACAGCTATAATACCACATCAGTTACTCTGAAAACTGAGATGGTGCTAGGTGATTAATGTGGGCAAGAGTAGGAAATACAGCATGGATGCACTGCACAAAAGGATGATTCATATCCAGAACAGAATGGAGCAGAATGGATAAAACTTGCATCATGCTTACCTAGAAAGATATACAACTTGAAACATGAATTGTTTATCTACGAAAGTTTCCTTTCGATATTTTTGAACCACAATTGACTGCAGGTAACTGAAACAATAGCAAGCAAAACTGTGAATACGGTAAGATTACTATAATATTAAAACTTACTAACAGATCATATTTTGACTACAGTATGTTAGCAAATCTTTTCCAAAATCTACTATTCAAAGTTCTGATTAGTTGCTGAGATTAATGTTCAGTTTTTTTTTAATTTTATTTTTATAATTTTTAATATGTACAACTCATAGTGCATATATTTAGTATCTTTTTACATACAACTGTTTGTATACAAAGTATATTCGTACAATTCAGGTCTTCAATCATGCATTAAGGAAAATGATATCCATCTCATTCAAACACCTTTTTTTTTTTCTCCCCCTCCCTCCCCTCTTGCTCCCTCCCTTACCCTCCCTTCCCTTGACCATTCTAGTGTTCCTCTAATCCTCCTATGTACCCCCATCCAACTATACTTTGAAATAGCCTCCTTATATAAGAGAGAACATTTGGTACTTGGATTTTTGAGACTGACTAACTTCACTTAGCATTATGTCTTCCAACTTCATCCATTTACCTGCAAATGCCATTAATTTGTTTTCTTTTATTGCTTAGTAAAATTCCATTTTTTAAAGACATTCTATCACATTTTAAATTTCTTAGAGCTTAACTTATTCTCTGAATTTCTGAATTTTATTTTCTTAATAATATTCTGTTCTTGTTTTATGGAATACATAAATATTCCATAAATAATATATGTAATTATATATAATACACATCACCAACTACACATATATGTATATGTATGTGTGTGTATGTATATACATATGTGTGTGTGTGTGTATGTGTGTGTGTGTGTGTGTATCACCCACTCTAGGAATAGTAATTATAAGTTTTCCTTTCCTTTTAAAATGTCTTATATTCCCTGCATTGTTTCTGTTTTATTAGTATTATTTCAGTTTATATCATCTTGTTTCTTTTGTTCTTGTTTGAGGTTTCCTAAATTATATGGTAATCCTTTTTTCTTCACTCACATTTAATACTGTATTAGTTAAAAACTAATTTTAAGGTCAGCATGCATTGAGGGAAGTTTATCAATGGGTCTCACAAAAGAATAATTTAAAAAGAACATATAGATGTTTTATTTGTGACATCAAATTATAATATCTGGGACCATTTTCTCCTCAGTGGGTCAGTTTCTCCAAAGGCAAATTCTTTAACCCTGTGCCACTTGGAGTTGTGAAATAGAGAGGTGGGATGTAGTGTGAGGTCAGACAGCTTTTTGAAAGCCTCAGGTGTGCAAAGGTGTTGATGGTCTTTTTGCCTTATGTGACTTCATTCTGGCTCTCTAGAAGTCTTCCATCTTCCATCTTTCCCAATCTTCTGTCATGCTGAGCACTTTGGCAAGTGGGAAGGTCTGAAGTCCAAGTACATATACACATTTTCAATAATTCATCTGGCTTTAGCTCCATCTTCAACAGTCCCTAAAGTTTCTGAGTTCTGTGGTGTAAATTGCCTTGTTGGTTCTATAAGTGCTGAAGAAAACTACAAGTTGGATTTAGTTGCTTCTATGGGTGGGAACTGCTACCAAAGGGTGAAAAAGTATGGCTGGAGCGATGTCTGGAAGAATCACATGCAGACAGACTGCTGAAAAGAAGTGAATAGGAAAAGTCATATGAGGAACATTTTGTGGTTTCCTTATTGTCACTTTCTGTTGACAGAGGTTAACACAGAGCTACTTGGTAAAGGAGAAAAGTGGCTTGCAATTCTACCTTCCACATTAGAAATTTCCCAGTATAAGGATAAGAGTCAGGGCTAAGAGACAATAACTTAATAAAAGGCTATTGATGCAAATACTTAATCTACAATCAAGGTAAAATTTACATAAATGATGTGCATGTGTTAAGCTCAATGAGTTTTGACAGATACATGTCAGGTTTTTCCATGGAACCAATGCCCTGAAGAAGGTACATGAGTTCCCATCACCCTTCCTTCCAAGTTCCTTTGTACTTCTTTCAATCATTCCTACCTCCTATAGGCAACCACTATTTTCATTTATATTATTATTGATTAGTTTCTGAACTGTTTTTTAGATGGGGTCTTGCCTGAATGTCTGACCTTGGACAGCTCTCCTGAGTCAGACTCCCTAGAAGCTGGGACTACAGGAATGCCCCATCATGCCCAGCTGTAACTTTCTATGAACAGAACCAAGATAATATACACGTTCATATAACTTTTTAGAACAAGTTTTTTAGAACAGTTTTTTCTTTTTCTTTCTTTCTTTCTTTCTTTCTTTCTTTCTTTCTTTCTTTCTTTCTTTCTTTCTTTCTTTCTTTTTTATGGGTACTGGGGATTGAACTCAGGGACACTCGACCACTGAGCCACATCCCCAGCCCTACTTAATTGGTATTTTATTTAAAGACAGGGTCTCACTGCGTTGCTTAGCACCTCACTTTTGCAAAGACTGGCTTTGAACTAGAGATCCTCCTGCCTCAGCCTCTGGAGCTGCTGAGATTACAACTGTGGGCCACCATGCCCAGCAAATTTTTTTTTGATTGTCAAGACCCTAGTTTATTATTTTTTTTCTTACAACTATTAAGATTTTCTTGAATTTTTTTCTATCATTAATCATACATTGAATACTTTTGTTTATAAATTCATTATGAATTGTATTATGAACAGCTTATCCATAAGTCTTATAAATCTGGGACAGATTCTTAAGAATATAGAAATTTAAAAAAACTTGACTTCTAATTTAGACTCCTGGTAAACACAACCAAATTTCTTTTTAGAAAAGCTAAACCAACTGAATACAATCCATTGTTATTTCAAATCAGGAGAATGACACTAATTAACAAAAATATTAATATAGATTAAATTTATATCATCATCTAAAAATGCACAGCAGTGTTTAGCTCTGGTAAGTTGTTGGAGTTTTTAGTTTGTTTTTTAGTACCAGGGATTGAACCCAGGGGTGCTCAGTTACTGAGCCACATCCCCAATCCCCCTTTTTCTTTTTTCTTTTGGGGCAGGCTCTACACTTAGTCACTTAGGTCCTCACTAAGATGCTGAGGCTGGCTTTGAACTTGCAACCCTTCTGCTTGAACCTCCCGGACTACTGAGATTATAGGCATGTACCACCATACTCCCACTCACTCTGATAAGTTTTAAGTCATGACACTGGGAAAACCTGATGGCAGATAAAAGGAAGAAGTCAGGCATATGGAGTTCTGTTTATTGAGTGTTTTATGTGGAGGTGCTGAATGAGCGCTTAGTGTACAGACCATCTAAAAACACAAATTTGTCTTCTTAATTATGTCAAGAGAAGATTTAAGTAAATTAAATTTGTAATTGCAAGACATAATGAAAAATGGGCTCACAGTAATTTGGGAAGAAGTCTTCAGATTACCTAACCTACCTAAAATGCCCTCAAATAATTTTCTGGGGTGACTAAAATAAATAATATGACTCTGTTAGCTTCTGTTTCCCAATACCCACTAAATTAACACATGACCAAATGTGGTCTGTGCTTATTCAACTGTCCTACATTGTCAGCTTCAAATGCTATTAGTTAGATGTACAGATGACTCTGCTTATTATAGTCCTTTTGGGATATAATACTTAGATCTATCAACTAATTCTATAGTGACAAAAAGCTCTGAAAAAACCCATATTAAAGACACTTCTTTCATTTTATATTCCTTCATTCAATTCAAATGTTGAATCTGTAATAAATGTAACCTGAGAATCTAGATGAAGAGGGTATTTTATATACAAAGATCCTGGCTAACCTTCAGTAATTGTTCTCTGTTGACTTAACAGAAGCATAGCTCCTCTGACTTTCTGTTTGGTCTCTTGGGACTAAGCTCTATAGGGATTACTTGAACTCTCACATTCAGAGCTCAAGTGGATGTTGTGTATAAATGCAGAATGACATGGAACAATGAGGTCTTGGAGTCCACCAGGGAAGAGCCCTGAGCTCAGAATTAGTTCGTTCCCAACAAGCCCTCTGAGAGCTCACCTAAGATGAAACTGTGACCCAGCATAGTGCTCGGTAGGACAGAGACGCTGCTTCATTGCTTCAATAGGGGATAATTATAGAAAGTTCCTCAACATCACAAAAGCTCTAGGAAGCCGCATTTTCCTGAAGAAGAGATCTGAATTCCATGATAGTTTATGTAATACCAGATTTTTAATTATACCTTTCATACTTTGAAATAAAAATAATGCTTCCTATAAAGATTTTTATATAAAAATATAAATACATATATTTATGTCAGTAAAAATAAAATATTTTGATACAGCACTTTCCAATTTGGACTTTATCATCTTATTTTCCTCCTTTGGACTTTTCATTCATGCACAGGACTGGATCAATGCCATACTCAAGATTGGCACCATATAAATATTTGATTGATAGGTGAATTGATGAAGTGTGCCAACCAAGAAAAACAATGGCTGGTATGGCTTTAGTTAAGATGTCTTTTGAATAAGACATTTTTTTTTTTTTTTTTGCCTATACAATAAGTTTTTAACACCAATTAAAAAATATCAAAGTTACTGAAGAGTAAGATTATTTCTAGTTCAATGGAAGTCATGATTTCAGAAATAATACACAATGCCAAAAATTACTCAAAGAAATGTGTAGTGATTTGGTTTGCCTTATTCATTAAATACAATAAAGATAAATTCCTCACTGGTCCTATAGATACACTGCTATCTGATATAAAGTTTTCTTTAAAATTAAGGTCCAGGTGTATTATTATTATTATTACTATTATTGTTGTTGTTGTTATTATTGCACCTTTATATTTAGAACAAATACCCAGCATTCCCCATACAAACATCCATTAGGGAACTGTTTTGTTCAGTGTATTCATGAATTATCAGAAATTGGAAATTAAAATTAAACCTAATAATTTAACAAATAGCATAAAGAAGAACATATAACAAGCACAAAAATGATAGAGAAAATGAAAGCAGTATTTCTATGATGAAAAAATACATGCATAAATTGATTGGATCTGCTTGGTCTATTCCAGCTGGTGCCAACACATTTCATATTATGATAATGTACTATAATGAAAACTTTGGAATATTTGGGGCATTCACCTATGTCTTTCTCTTCTCTTTCCTTTACATAGTCCTGATTTTGTCCTGGTATGCCTTTAGTCCTCTGGACTTGGTTTTGGTAGGTGTAAAAACAAGACATGCATTTTGTAGAAATTGAGGTCCACTGAAAAATTGTAACAGGAAGATCATGATAAAAATTGTATTTTAAAATGATTTGTCTTCTTGCATTTAAGAAGTGTATTGTATGAATAACCTGAAGGCAGAATGATCAATTGAAAAATTGCTATAATGCTAGAACTGAAAATAACTTGAACTAAGGCAGGATAGAAGGAATAGAAAAAATGAGATTAATTAAGAGTTTGTAAATGGTAGTATTTGCAAAACTGGGCTGCCAAACAAATAGGAAAGAAGAAAAGACAGGGATTCTAACATGATTAAACATCATAAGATGAATGTAAGCAGAATTTTTTTTCTTTTTGGTTATTTTTGGTGGTTGGTTTGCCCTTTTATACACCTATTTCAGATTTTCTGGAACAGTACCTAGCATATAGAAAACATTTGGTGAATGTTTAATGAAGGAATGAATTAATGAATAGGTAACTTAGGTAACTAGATGGTTGATTGCTTCATAAATAAAAGTAGAGATAGAAAAGCAGGAACAGGTTAGGATGCAAGGAAAATGGAACATTTAATTTTAGAAATCTTAAATTTTCAGGAACTCATAAATATCAATTTTAGAAGTTCTTCCTAGATATCTAAGTAGTAATCTAGGTAAAACTACATGTCGAAAGAATTTTTGGTCTGAAGAATTTGGGAGTTGTTAGAATGTAGGATTGGTTTTAGTGGTGACTATGATTTATATTATCTTGGAAGAATAAGAAAATTGCAAATGATAATAAGTGTTCCAGAAAGTAATAACACTGAGTGTCCAGTGCTGCAGAAATATCAGGTAAAATTTTCAAGAAAGAAAATTTGAACAATAGTATTCAATGTCCAATATAGGACCAATAAATTTGTGTTAGTACATAGAAATAAGGAGGTTAATTCATTCATTCTTACATCTTGGTTCATTTAATGAGTCGACATTTTGACTATGTACTGGGCATTAAGTCAGACATTTTGCTGGGCACGTATTGGGGCTAAAACATGCAGGAAAGGCCTGCTTCCTGTACCCAAAGATTTTATAATCCAGTAAAATGGATATAACAGTGGATAGTGAAATGTATTAATGACATTGTTTGTTTTATTTGTAAGACTTAAGAAACAATACATTTTAGTAAGAAATATATTACATAATAGAGTTTTTTAATGAATGTCAGGTCAGTTATGCAAGATAAGGGGATAAAGAAAATTTTTCTCGAAGGAGGAAACCTTAAGCTGATTGTTGAAGCATGAACAAGAACCAGTCATGTACAGATTATATGGAAGAGCATTCTGAATTGAGGGGAAAATTAGTGCAAAGGCCGTAATCAGAAAGGTGCTTGGTAAATTCCAGAAAATGAAGGATTGGTGTGGTTGGGAAAATGGTAGTCAAAGAAGCAAGTGATGGCAAATAGGGTCAGGGATATGTGTGAGTTCTATCATGTAGAGATTTACACATCATGTTAAGGAATATGGGTCTCATTCTAAGTGCAAGAGGATCCAAGAGAAAGCATTTTAATCATGATCACTAGCCTGTCATGAGGAGAAAGGCTTAAAGAGGGGTAAAATTGGAGTCTGGGTAGAAAATTATCTAGGTAAGATGGTGGTGATTTGGACTAACTTGGTCCTAGTGGGAAGGGAGTGGAATGGATATATTTAAGCTCCATTTTGAAATAGAGCTCATAAGATCAATAAATGTGGACTGAAGCCTAGATTCAACTAAAGCAATCTGGCCAATTTTTGAAAGCACATTTCCAAATGCTCAATTGATAGTACTTTAAAGAAGTAATCAAAGTGCATGGCTGATCTGTTCAAGGGGTTCAGAAGGGAGACCATTAAAGACTGGTGGTGAAGGGGGGGAAACCTGCTACTTTTAGGAAGCTGGTTGAACAACTACATTTGTTGGTCAAAGGTCATCCTCAAAAATGACTGAATAGATGACTACCTGCCTCAACTGCCTAGGAGATTACAGGGCAAAATAAATATTGTAATGAAATTTCTATGACCATATACCTGGAAATTTGAGGGATGCTTGAATATATTGTATTGCCACTTATTAGTACTATTTATCTCTGGTTTGAAAAGTCTGCTGACCCTGTCTCTATTCATCTGTGTTTTAATTGATCAGCTCCCACTATCACTAGCTTCAAATATTATTTAAAAAAAAACCCTCCCTTAATCTCCCTACCCAACTTCCTTTCCTCAGGCTGTTGGTGATTCAGGCGAGAACTTCAGGTATGATGCTGATCAATTTCTTACCTCACTAAGTATAAAATAATCCATATTATACCTCTTTTATTATCCTTCCCTATAATCTCCGAGTCTGACATATTTTTTCTCCTGGTCAAGACCAGGAGAATCTGCACTTTTGTTCTTAACTCTATCACCTCATGTCCTTTTTGAGATATTGTTCCGACTGTCATCTCCATCTTTAGGTGCCACACTATACCTACCCCTGCTCTTCAAACAATAATATGCCAAGTTCTCCTCTTCTACTACAATCTCTCTCCTTAATACAATCAGTTCATTCAATGTCCATTTAAAAATTTTGAGGAATATCTGTACTTACTTTCATCTACAACCTGCGGTAATGCATTTCCTTCTCATAACCACAACTGGTCTTGCTATGGCCAACAAGAATTCCTAATTATGAAATATAATATGATAGCTTGTAGCTCTTATTTTATCACTCTTTTTTGGCTGCAACTCCTTGATTCTACAGAGCATCTTATTTTTATTGGAAATTATTGAAATTCTTGTATTCTATGACACCAGTATTGAATTTTTCAGTCTCCTTTTTAAGATATCTCTTTTCAAAATGTCCATCAAGTGTTGGTGTTCCCATGACTTGTTTACTTTACACATAGGTTTGGGTCAACTTATGTAATATCAGTCAAAATTATCCTATATATAAGATTAATCCCAAAGTTAGATTTTTCAATAGGCCTTACTATTTTAGTATACATTAATTGCTTTTTCACCATATCTGAACTCTATATCTGCTGTAAACTTGTTTTCTTCTATATTTAGATACCAGCTCAACTGATGACCTGTCCAGTGATATTAGAGAGTACCTTAAGTTTTCCCTCATCTGTCATTCACCACTGGCCAGAATTTCTACTATGAATGTCGTGGCTTTGCTGCCTTCTTTACAAACCTCAGCCAGAGTTTCAGGGTAGGCCCCTATTATCTCTAAGAGTGTTCAAAACATCATTCAAACCCACTTTCTTCCCTTGCCCCGCTTGTCTGATCCCCCAACCCGCTCCCATTCCTTCTCTCCATTCAGAGCTTCCCTGCTCCATGGCTGCACATTAGGGTATCAGAGGCATCCTTGGTTTGACTGCGTCTTTAGTTCTACCTTCGTCCTTTGCCACTGTCTGCCTTCTCTGTGCTGCTACAAGCTAAATTGTGCTCCTCACAGAAACTCATCCACATGGTCACTCATGCTTTCCCTGTGCCTATGAAACCACTTCCCATTCTTCCCACTCTTCCTATGGGACAGAGTTCAGGTATCTCCAAGACAGTTTTCCAGCTTTTCCTATTTATCCCAGGTTTGCTGATGCTTCTTGTCTGTATTCCCTATAATTCTCTCTGTAGAACTGTATTTCTTTATTTACTACATTACATATATGTAAAACACACACACACACACATAACACCTCCCTTCCATATGAGAGTATAAGGGTCTTGAGGGAAGAGGTCATTCATTCTCCCTAGAAATTTGCATGCACTAGGATATGAAAGAAGCTCATAAATATTAATTCATTAAATATATGAAAAAGAATATATACATATGGTTGCTAGATATCTGAGTAAATACTCTGCTCCAAATATCAAAACAAATGCAGCTCTTTTCTGAGTACTGTCTCAGCCCTGCCCTTCCACAAGGAGACACTCATTCTTTTACCCTACATTTTTATTTTGTGCTAATATCCTTGTGGGTGCCATATGCATTTAGGATCTGAAGGAAGAGCAGCTGGGGAAAAGAAATGGCCATGGGGAAGGCTGTGACTCTCAGAGATATGTATCTGTCCTAAAAGCAACAGCACTTAAGGAAACGAAACATTTGTTAAGTTCTAGTGTATGTAACGTGTGCTCGGTGATGCCTGTTCAGTAAGTGACATGAGGGGACTGCAGGGTCCCAATCACACTTTCACTTAGACTACTTTCTTCTTTACTATCTTATTCAGGCAACAGAGTTCGAGAATATTGTTTATTTCTTTTTGATTGTTAGCCATTGCACATTAAATTTTAAGCAGCCCGAAAGGAATGTAATGCCCTACTTCTTTTGTCACTTTTTATAGAGGGCTTTCTGTAGAACTGTGGACTCAGTGATAGACCAATAAAAAGATGCCTCACAGACAGACACAGACTGACTGACCAACTGACAGAGGATCAGATGCAAGTTTTGAGGACAGAGATAAGAGGGAATGGGAATAAGAAAAATAAAAACAGAGCTGAATAGCTGCACATAAGAAATATATGCATACATGTTTGGGATGAAAAACAGATCCTTAGTCCATAAACGGTTAGTCTTAAGTGTCTACACAAATCAATAAAAAATGTAGAGCCTGTGCTAGCTACTGCCTTCACAAAGACTCCAGTGCTCCCACTTCCTAAGTAACACACACACCCCACCATTAATGGCACTAATGTCATGTATTCTATTAAATTTAGAAAAGAATTGTTCTGTCTACCTGCATGAAAAATTCATTGCTTCCTGTATTGTAAGTGGCTTTGTGCTTAATACAGGTATATCATACTTGTCAATTGCTTTTTGGGTTAAGATTTTTTTTTAAATTCCCTACTTTTATTTATTATCTTATTACATTTTTAACTGTTGATGTTTATTTTTTATTTGACATTCAATGAATTTTCTCTGGGTCTGCCTTTTTAGTGCCGGCTGATGTTTTATAACATATTGATTCCCAATATTTTAAACTGACCCACTGTTGATATGAGGATCACACTGGGAAGTAAGATGTTTACATCTCGCTATGAATAGCAGATAAATGAAATAATAAAAGTTGTCAAAAGCTGTGGAATAAAGTAAGCCAGGTTCTTGTTTGCTCTCAAGGATATATTGCTGTGGAGCTTAGAACCAGCTAACTTCATAATGCAGAAAGAGTGAAGTGGTTCTGGGTAGCAGGCTATTATTTTAGACTTTTGAAATATTAAAGCAAAATTTTATATAAAAAACTATTCAAAATAGAGTGCTTAATCCTTGTCCATCATAAAGTACTTTATTGAAAATAAAATCCTTATTCTATCAAACTCTGGAGACTGATTACATATACTCTCTCTGCTGCTTTTAGTTTGGTGGCCTGACCTTGAACAAGTCACTTAAGCTGTCAGTACTTTGAATTCCTTAGATATAAAATGCAAATAATAATAATAACACATCTCTGATTGTTATGGGGAGCAACAGAGATTAATGCCAGTAACCATTTAAAATGGTGCCTGATGCATAATAAGTGTAATAAATGTTAGCCATTGTTATCACTGTTGTAATTAGTAACAACATAATTGTCCATAGAAAGTTTTATAAGTACAGGCATATTCATTTAACGTTATTTCTGCATTTTTCTTTTAAAAATAAGCAACACATTTAACCCATAGACTATTATTAGTTGTCTAATTCTTCTGATTTAAGGAGTAATATGTCTATTTCATCAAATGAGTCTAATTTTTTTTCAGGTAAGTTGAACTTCTTCCTTTGTTCTCTCAAAGAACTTAGCTCATAACTCTTCCATGGCACTCATCATGACATATCATACTTTGGTCACTCACATATCCATTTTTCCAAGGAGCATTTTGATTCCATAAGGGTAGGAGCAAAATGTCATTCTTATTTTGACCTCCAGGACTGAGGAGAGCACTTG